>VURO01020012.1:0-10022 GCA_015108175.1 Pelvicachromis taeniatus
TATGTGACACACTGGTTTCCTGCTTGCTGCCGACATAATGTACATGTATGAGTGCCAGGTATTACCGGCTATTATCGTACGTTTATATTCCCATTAACTCTGACCAGCTTCCCTCACACAGACGTGTACAGCTCTCTGCAAAGCAGTCTAGCTTTCAGATTTGTATTTTGGAGCTGAATAAACTCAGGTGTCTACAATCTAGCCTGGTGGACTGATCTGAGACTGCTGTGAAACAGGTCAAACTTGGGTGATTGTTCAAAGGCTTTCTGCTTTGCCTCATAGTGCCGTTTGACATTGCCTAAACATATGAGACACACTGGTTCCCTGCTTGCTGCCGAAATAATGTACATGTATGCGTGCCAGGTATTTCCAGCTATTATCGGCATACAGTTGAAGGTTCGGCACGGTAGGCATTCACCCAGCATTTTGGTCCGAAATGCATATTCTCTAGTTTAGGCTTGAATTTAGTGCTGCAGGTGCTTTGGGATCATTGTCCCTTTTCATGAGACAACCTTTAGTTGTCAGAGAGATGACCTCACATTTGACTGTAGAATACTTTGATATACAGAGGACTTTGTGGTCAATCCAATGACTGCAAGGTGTCTAGGTCCTGTTGTTGCAAAACAAGCTCATACCACCACCCCACCAGCACTGTGCTTGACAGTTGGTCTGATATGTTTGTGCTGATATGCTGAATTTGGCTCTGTGTTTATGACCAAACATCCCTTCTTTCTTTCGTATGTTCAATTGCTCCAGACATTTTTTTTAATTGCTGAGCCACGCACCTTTGTTAAGGCCCCCTCACCACAGATATGCATGTGAGTGAGAGCACTGGGACACTAGAATAAAGTGGATTGCAGTGGATTGCAGTACACCTGGTGAGTGTCTGGCAGCACTTCTGTGCATGCCCGTGTGGCCCACAGCTAGTGTTAAATGTTGTAATGTAAGTTGAGCTTTGATTTGTAACTATGGATATAGTTTCTTTAGACCTTTTCAGAACTGTGTTCTGAAAATCTGAAAGTTTCAGTTGCTTTTATCAGATTTTCCCATTTTCAGCATCTCCAGCACTGTCTTTAAATATTTGACTTTTTAAAATTTGTTTTGTGAAATCGACTACTATAATCAGTCTCTCACACTTCTACCTCCTCACTACAAATCTGTGTTCCTTTTATCAACTTACAATATACTTAAGGCATGTTTAAAGTAATATTTTCTGGGATGCAGTTCCCTGATGGCTGTTGTTGGTCTCAACAGGAAGGGTCAGAGCACATGCTTGCTTTAAAAAGCCTTTCTTCAAAGTATCTCGACATAATCAGTCTTTATGAATCTGACACTTGTTTTCTCCAGTTCTGCTTTTAGTTTGCTTTAAGTCAAAGCAAAGACAACATGTCAACATTTGCTTTTTTCCTCTTTGTTTAGTATTTGAGGGTAGGAAGAGGGTTTGTCATTTGTCTTTTGAAACTTGATGGTGTAGGCGTGTGACGCCACAGCAGTTCAAGTGCTAGTGCATGTCAGTATAAGTGCTAAATGAATGAATGGTTGGAAAATTCCTATTAAAAATTCCTATAATATGATTATGATAAAAATATATCATACGTATGACTATAGATTGGGTTCAGTTTGTATAAAACTTTTGAGGTTTGCTCTTACAAGATGAAACATATGTGGAACCTCTAACTGTGGTGTTTTTGCAGAATGTAACAAAAAATATTCTTAGAAGTTTCCAGCAAGTTCAATGTAATCTTTCAGAAGTGAAGACTTGTTGAAGGTGATGACTGAGAATCTGGAATATTCATTTCTACTTACACCTCTCTGCCTTCGGCTCATTGTGACAACCTCTTCATTCATCAGCATGTTACTATTCTTAAACTGCCGTTATGAGTTCCAGTGTAGAGCTCTGACACTTAGTCACTTTTGTTTTATAATAAATGCCGACATCAGATCTTTCCTCCATAAGTCATGTGGTTCCTTAGGCCCTCTCTAACTAGGAAGTGCTAACTCTTTTCACCTATTTGTAAGTTTACAAATATGATATCCGTGGCATTTTTCATTTTTGCCAGTTTTTCTCTGTTTCTTTCCAAACAAGAATCTAAAAACGGTGCAAACTATGTTCCTATGTTCTTTCTTTCTTTCTTTCTTTCTTTTATAATACTAAAAACAGGCAAAAATGCAAGACCCTAAAACAGACACAATGACACAAAAACTCTAAGTGACCACAGGCAGAAAACATCCAGATGCAAAATCAAGAAATACAGAGAACATTCAAAATATAATGTTTTGTTTTGGAAATACATCAGTAAAAAAAGCCATGTGATGCTCTTCGGGTGATCTTTCACTCCATATCCACTGCAGTCCTTTATTAACAAAATCACATTCAGTGATATGAGGCAATGTGTGTACAATATGAAGAATTCACAGTGCTTCATATTGTACACAATGACAGATTTGGAGTCAAAAACTCTTCTGTGTAGTCCATGCCTAACTGTATGTATCTCAGGCTACGTTCACCAACAGTGTCACCACCAGGTTCACTACAGTCCACAGCCACAGGATCTGTAGTTCTGAACCTGGAGGACACAAAGTCTTGTTGCCAGGGAGATACAAGTTGATGGAATAACTGGTCATTTTCTGAATCATAGACAGGATCAGGGCCATAAAATACTAGCAAGAAGCACAAAACATATAGTCTAACAAAGTTTACTGCAGTTCACACAAAGGTTTTAACTGTACGGAGTGCAGTTTATACGTAATCTCTGGAGTCTCTGGAGATAAGGGAATCTACTAGTAAAACCAGTCCCAGGACATGGGACAAGCATCAAACTGTGACACCTCATTCATCTTGCGGTAGTTCAAACACAGAACTGTGCTCTTTTGATGTTTTTGTGCAAGAGCCTCATGACTCTTGGTCTCAACTGGAACCTGCTGCTGTTTGGTGGTGGAGTAAATTGTCTCGTAATCCCTGGATTAATGGGCCAATCACTGGTTCCTCCACATGATCCCCAACAAACCTTCATAGGTGCTGTGTAAATAAAATCTGAGTCATTTTCCCATGGTGCTCATATGTGTGCATTGCTTAGACTTTCATGTGCTCACAGCTAGGCATATGGTAGTATTTCTTAATAGTTACCAGCTTTCATTCAAAAAAAAGGTTTTGTTTTCCTGAGACTGAATCAGTTACTTAAATGTCAGTAAAACTGAAACTCTGCACTGAAACCAGAAAGATTTGCACTGTAGTACACCAACACCATCCACACAGTATATATCATCAATCTGTGGTAACAACATAGCAGACATGATGAAAGCAGGTCACTGTTTTCATATCGGAGAACAGAAAAGTTCGAATGAAGCGGCACCTCATAGTTTTAACTGTCTCTGCACACCATACAACAACTGCACTCGGGCCACTGATTCACACTGAGATAGCCATAAAAGGAAACCAGAAGTTCAGGGCTGGTGGATACTGGGCAAACCAAAGAAATAAAAACTACAAAAAGTAACTATAGATTAAGTTTAACTGCTTCCTCGAATGTTCTCATTAAGAATAAGAATAAATAAGCCGCTGTGGTTGGAGCAGACAGGTTCCTTTTATTGTTAGGTCCCCCTTTGTTTTACAAGAAAATCTTTGCCCCTGTAAAATCTTTGCCCCCCCCCCCAAAAGCACAAATGCATCCTCCAAAAACACACACCCATCTATTGTTTTCCATTCCACTTCATTTCACACCTCAAACCCTTTCATGCATGAATTATGACAAACTCAATCAGGATTTTTTTTATTCATGTTTAGGCATGAAAAAACTTTGTAATTATAATATAATATAATTAAAATGTACCGAGTTGTTTCCAGCAAGTCAAAAGTAAAGACTTCCTGAACCTGATGACACAGAATCTGGAATATTCATTTCTACTTCCACGTCTCTGCCTCTGGCTCATTGTAACAATATGACACCACCTCTTCATTCATCAGCATGTTTCTACTCTTAAACTGCCTGGATGAGTTCCAGTGTAGTGGCGGCTCACTCAGCCACTTTGCGTTTTCTAATAAACGCTGACATGACTTTGCAACGTCAGCAAATTTCCTCTGTATCATAAATCATGTGGTTCATCAGGCCGTGTAAAACTAGGAAGTGGTAAATCTTTCCACCTATGTGCCAGCCAGTTTTCAAATATGACACCGACAGCGTCTTTCTCGATCACGCTTCCTTTCCAAACATGTTGCACGAGTGTAAAAAAGAGCAATCGAATATTGTGGTTTGTTCAGATGCAACTTTGTAAACCTAAGTTGTGCTGCCATGTTTTCTCTCTCTCTCAGGTTCTTATCTCTTTTTCAGTATTCCTCCACTTCTATGTAGTTCATGTCTGGTCATGTAGAGACAACCCAGGCCAGGCCCACCAACAGCGCCGACAACAGGTTCACAATCGACGGCCACAGAATTTGTTGTTCTGAACTAACCACACCAGAGTGTCTCAGTGGCAGTGATGCAATCACTTGTCATTTACTGACTGTGGATCAGAACTATAAAATACAAGAAAGAAGCCAGAGCGACAGAGTCCAGGGTGAAGAAACCTCTCAGGACTGTGGAGGCCTTGGGTGAGGCTCTGTCGTCATCATGATGGCTGAATTGTTACAACAGGTTGGTGTTGTATACTGCGTGGATGAAATTGTGTGCATCTGACCTTCAAGGGTTTTTAGTTTTATTGTTAATATTATTTCTAAATTCCTTTATTAATTAAAAAAAATAAACAATACTAACTTTGTTTGCCCTGAAGTGAAAAAACAAACAAACTACAATACACCTTGCCTTGAGCATATTTAACCTTAACCAACACACAGAGGTAATCGGGTGGATGCACCAGGGATACAAGCAGTCCAGGGATTATTAGAGAACCTGCTTATTTTTTCATTTCTAATGTCTCGCAAGTTTTTCTTTATTGTTTTAAGCTGCAACACAGCAGCCTCAAAAGACAACAGATCTCCGTTTTCACCTGCAGGGTGAGACCAAGACTAATCAAACTAAAATAGTTTGATTAACATTATTTTATTATTATTTAACTTTATTGTTTATTTTTAATAGATATTCACTAGCTGTACTTTTCCAGTTGACATTCATACCAACAAGGAAAACATTTATTTGAATCCTCTTCCACAGCATGTCTCTATCCTGTCTTCCTTCTTTCACCCCAACCGGTCGCAGCAGATGGCCGCCCCTCCCTGAGCCTGGTTCTGCCGGAGGTTTCTTCCTGTTAAAAGGGAGTTTTTCCTTCCTGCTTTGCCATAGTGCTTGCTCATAGGGGGTCATATGATTGTTGGGTTTTTCTCTGTATGTATTATTATAGAGTCTACCTTACAATATAAAGCTGTTTGAGCCAACTCCTGTTGTGATTTGGCGCTGTATATATATATTCTGTGTTTTGTTCATTTTTCTTTTATCCAGTGTCTTCTGTGTCTCCTTTTGCACTGAGAGAATTGCACCTCAGTTTAGTTTTGTTTCATTGCTACAATGACTGAGATTCTGATTCTGAATATTAGCCTCGTTAACTGTTGCTGCTGACGTTTGCTGCTGTTACTCTGCTGTTCCCTGCCACATGTTGTGCAATAATCTAAATTCATTAAGATCTGCTATTTAAATTGTAGCATATTTTAGAACTTAGTTTTTATATTTATTGTAATGTTTATTTATACTTTTATACCTGTTGTTTAGCAGAATGCTGCATATACCGAGACCTAAGAATTTCTGTTTTGTTCACATCATGTCAAATATTTGAATGACATTAAATTCGGATTCTAATGTTAAAAATGTTAAAATCCTTTAAAGATGTTGTGTGTATGAAGGTATATTGGGTGAAGCATGATGTGAAGGGTTAATCACCCCTCCATGTTTTCCACTTTAGCATTAACACCCAGCAACTTCCTGTGTTAACAAAGGACAGGAAGTTGCTGTGCCTGCAAGTAGAAATGATTTATAAAAGTTACTGACTCATGTGAAAATTCATGTTCATTCTGTTTGCGTCTGCTATGTTACGCTCATCTCACTCTTTTTGGCTTCTCCCCAACCATTGTGGTTTTTAGCAGAGCCAGGGGTGATTACATTTTTGCTTTATTCAAACCAAATGTAAAAAGAAAAAAAATAAGTCGACCAATCCTGCATAATTATTATGCAAAAAAATTAATTCAGCGATATGGATCGATTCAGTTAGGAAGCAGAACCCATCAGGAATCTGTTTCACCTCCTTTAGTGCAAATTCTTCTGGTGAGGCAACAATAAGAAAAACCCCAAAAGAGGAATAGTTTAACAGGTGGGGGGCCACAGACCATTACTTTCTCCTTCTCCTCTCACTGATTCTTTGTTAGTGTCCTTGTCATATTTGGCAGCATGTAGTCCAGAGCCCCCAAGTTTGCAAACCCTTTGTGCCCTTTGTGAATCTGTCCATGAAGTACAAGGACAGATTCACCTTCAAGATCCACTAGCCCCCAAAACGCACACTGCTGCCACATCAGTACTAGAGTTTTAAAAACTTAGACTAAATACAAACACCCACAACCTGTGCTGAGAAATGTATCATAGACTGTTGAGCAAAGTCTTTTTCACTGGGTTGCAGCCGACATTTTCAGACCCACTCCCCACAGTTACTGTGTGAAGTTAAGTTTGTTAGATTCAGAAAGTCACATGAAGGCCAATACAACGCTTCATCAAGCTGACACTGGAAAAGTGTGTGGGGGCTGTTAAATCAGGGTAAGGTCAATGTCATTAGAAAGCAAAAAGAACATTCATGACCTTCATGATCAATCCATGTAAAGTTATTCATCTTTTTCTCCTTTTACATACAAAGTCATTATTTCTGAGTGATATAGCAAGAATGGATTAAAAGCACTATACTCATCTGTCGGCCATTTACACAGAACTTCTTGCATCATCTCTGTACCTGTGGTAAACCACAACCTATAAAGACGTGGCAAAAGTCTGAGTATATGTGACAGCAAAGGAAATCATACGTGTACATCTACAATAGATGCAACATAAGCGACACAAATGAACTTGTCTATTTCATCCTTGCACAGACTCTTTTTTGTCTTTAAGAGGAAGGGCTGGCAGAAGCATCTCTACACACTCACCAAGCTAATACACTGAGGATGCATCCAGCACAACAGGGAAATTAACACACACATCGACAGCATCATTTCTGGTTACTTTAGGGGAGACAGGAAACACTCAATTCTAACTAAACCATTGCCACGACTCAGATCAGTGCCAGCAACAGGCAGCTGATCTGGCACACCCACTCTCTCTGTGCCATCAAGGTTAGAAGAGCGTAAATGTGTAGCACACATCAAAAAGCTTGTTATTATTCTCCACACCAACAAATCTGTGTCACATTATGACTGTTCAGAAAAAGTGCTCTAGATAACATTTTGCTATAGAAAGCTTCACACAGTATTTCAGTGTTTGATTTCTGGGCAGCTCCAGAAAGAAGTGCCAAAAAAAATATACAGACACAAATGAGAAAAATCACATTACATGCTCGCTCCCTTTGAGCAGAGAAAAGCAACGAGCGCAGGCTCCTGGCCTAAGGCTAACCAGTGCATAGCATGGATGTGGCGCCCCTGTTGCCCACGCCAAACGAAGTTTGAATATCACAGCAAAATCTGCATCCAAAACAAATTTGTGCATTTGCTCTTATCTTTTTCAGACCATTCACTATAAACCCTAGAGAGGCTACATGAGTAATTTCTGAAATTCCAAAGCATTTTCAGTGGGAGAAATATTAATAATGACAACAACATTATCATCCTTCTGGCAGATAAGGGTCGGTGCACGGTTTTGCTAAACCAGAAAGACTATCATGAGAAAAGTTTGTCACTGCACAGGGACAAAAATACTTATGAGCCCCTGAGACGAGACCCAGGAAGTGGTTAAAGGAGGGGGTTAGAGGTTGTGTGAAGCAGTTAGAACAAGTCAGTGCTACTGACGGGACCTCATAACACAGGCTATACCCAGGTCTGTATGGTTTACTGAAGATTCATAAACAGGGTGTCCCTTTAAGACCAACTGTCTGTTGGTAGGCAGCTCTGAACACCATATCCAGAACACTTTGGAGTTTGTTGAGAAGGTGAGAGATGACAATATGGAGGCAGATGAAACAATGGTCTCGTACCATGTTACATCTCTCTTCACTTGTGTTCCAGTCACTGAAGCGGTGGAGGTATTTTGTAAGAGATAACAGGATGACCCCAACCTCAGCAAAAGAGACAACATTGCAAACAAAGATGGGCACAGACTCATAAATATGGTGTACAGCCTGATGACTGATGCCACCAGTTTGTGTATTGTCATGATTTGTGTTTTTCCATTCTGGCTGACAGTGACTATTTTCTTCTTGTAGTTGAATAAAAACAACACAACACATTGATTGTTGACATCTGTCATGGAGGCCGGCACGTTTGAAAACAACTATTTCTCTTGACCTATCTGGCAATTTTTTAAAAAGTGATTTTGCTTTTAATTTAAGACATCCATCCATCCATCCATCCATCCATCCATCCATCCATCCATCCATCCATCCATCCATCCATCCAACCACCGGGGGAACACCAAGGCGTTCCCAGGCCAGCCGAGAGATATAATCTCTCCAGCGTGTCCTGGGTCTGCCCCGGGGCCTCCTCCCGGTGGGATGTGCCCAGAACACCTCACCCAGGATGGATGCCCAGGAGGCATCCTTGCCAGATGCACAAAACCACCTCAACTGGCTCCTTTCGATGTGGAGGAGCAGCGGCTCTACTCTGAGCCCCTCCATTAATTTAAGCCATTAAATTGAATTAGTTTAAACTTATCATTAAGCTGTTTTGTCCTTTGAAATTAATTAAAACTAACTTTAAAATGTAATATGGAAATCTAGAGATTGTAATTGTAACAGATATATGCAAAGATAAAAAATTTCTGCCACTTCAAGGGGGCTCCAAAAGTAGAAAGATGCATTGGTGTTTTTATTTAGGCATTAAACTGGACCTCTACAGCGTACTCGTGCTGTTGGTGCCATCTGGAGCATTTTAATGGAATAGAATTAACAAGTCTATATGCCACAGCACCTACTGTAGCTGTGCTAGCTGCATTCTCAGACACCATCATCTGCTCCAGGATTTGAGAGTACAGGATGCTTCAGGTGGAAACTTCTGTGAGGCTGGTGGGAATTCTCAACAGCAGGAAAAAGAACGTTGCTCAATAATTACAACAACAACAATAATGACAAAAGTTAATGGAAGAATAAAAGTTTATTTTGACAATGTTTTTACAGCCAGTTTTAGCTTTACTGAAGCACCTCAGCAAAAAAATAAAAGGATAAATTATAATTTTGGTGTCATGAAAGACTGAAGTCAACACTAAGAATAAATTACAAGGTTACTCCACAGGTAAGAGTAAAAAAGTAATGTATAAATATAAAGAAAGTTATATTAAAAGAGGGCACTCTTATTAAAATATGTCTTTAAAGGTCATTTCAAAGGAGATATTGATGATGCAGACGGGCAGCAATGCTTCACCACAGTCTCTGTGCTTCACACCTTCATCATGTTGGCAGTGACTGGTGAAGAAAGAGAGAAAAAGCAGAGCTTCAGGTTTTTTGTGCTAATACTTTTCACGGCTTTGTGCCTGAGTCTGTGTGTTAGCACAACTTACGATTCTTGACCCACTGAGCTTTTGGATCCGCACAAAGAGGTCCATCATTTGTGTTGAAACTAGAAATAGAAAGGAGAGAATTATAGAGATGTGTGTGTTTACGTTTGTGTGCAAGGCAACATGTTTTGACTTACATTATAGCCTTCACACAGGGTAGTCCTGCAGCCTGCTCACGATATGTTTCCCCCACCACGTCAGTGCTCATATCGCGGCTGGTGACCTGAACGCAGCACGGTCTTCTCCTTGGAGCATGACGAGCTGAGAGACAGTAGGTCAGATATTTATGTATTTGGCCTGAGAAAGGTGTAACTGAACACAAAATCTAAGCGAACTCCACATTTAAAATAAATGATA
>VURO01020017.1:0-12672 GCA_015108175.1 Pelvicachromis taeniatus
TAATAGATTTTTAAATGAGGCCGTAACATGACAAAATGTGGAACAAGTGAAGCACCTGGAAATCTTTCCATGTGCAGTGTAAAACTACTAAGTAACATAGTCGCACTGCGAACGTGTTTTTGTTCTTTTGCATTCTTGTGTAGGAGATGCCGGGTGATATAGACTACATTAACTTGGGTCGAATGATAGTCCCCCTGGAGCTGAACTACTGCCAGTGTATGTTGGAGCTGGAGGAGTACTATGAAGTCATAGAGCACATGGATGAATTGCTGCAGAAACACAAAGGTAAAGAAACATGCTGGAGAAGGAAGAATTGTGAAGGTTTATTCTGATTCTTCTCATTTCTGGTTAAGAAACTTCTTTAATTTGACTTTTTTTTTTCTTCAGGAGAATCGACAAGGCACACTTTTATATGTTTTCCTGTCACCTAGATTCACATTTGCACGGTTGCATCAGCAGGCTTAATCCTGTGCACAGAAGTAGTTCAGCAGTGCAGGGATGTTATTCACTCGTTCCCTCCAGAGATTTAAACCAGCAATGATACCATATGTTCATAGTTCTCTAACCTCCAGGGTACTGCTGTGCCCAAACTTTGAAAGAGGGGGGGGGGAGCTCCAATTCATGCTATCAGCTTTTATTAGCTGGGCTAATGTAATTTACGCATGAGAGCCATTACTATTTAAAATGATTCCAAATCTTTGATACCATATAGCATTCTTTTATTCTTTCTAGAGTTATAAAAATAAAGAAATCTTACACTTGACAGAAATGTTTTTCTATCTTTGAGACTTTAGAGACAAGAGGGTTGTGTTTTCTTTATAAAAATTCTACCTCCAATGTTATTCATGCAAAGTGATTCAGTGCAAGCTTGACCGGAATATGCTCAAGAATGTCCTATAATATCATTGCATTATTGCATTCTTGAATTTTCTAGAAATAATTAAGTTCACATTTTCCTTGGAATTGACTTAGAGGAATTTTGACATTTTGATAAATTTGGCTATTTGCTTTCTTGACAAGAGAGAGAGGAAGATTGATGCCACTGTGATGCACAAATTTTAAATATGAAGGAAAGCCAGATGGCCCTAACATAGATGCCTCCTGGTGGGGTTTTTTTGTCTCATAAACTAAGTTGGGATAAGTCTGTGAAGGTTCTCAGTCACCCAGGTCATGGTAGTCTAAGGAGCTTGGAAAGAAAAGCGTCTGGACTTCTTTAAGTTGCTTGAAGATGTTTCACCCCTCATCCGAGAAGCTTCTTCAGTTCTAAGGTCAAATGATGGGGAGTCCCAGATTTAAGCCCTATGAGAGTCTTCAGGCAACTTAAAGATGTCCAGACGCTTTTCTTTCCGAGCTCCTTAGACTAAGTTGGAATAATATCAACCCACTCTTTGTAACCGCCATCATTATCACTTTAATTTCCATCGCTTGATTCACGCTCAACAAAAACAGTCATTTCAAAATCTTGTAAAAAGCTGCCAGGTGAGAATCTGATGCCTGCACTGGTTTTTACTGCATGTTGCAACTGGTTTCCTTGTACATGGGCTGAGGTTGACATTAATGACAATTTAAAAGCTGCAAAAGTCCTGGGAATTGCACTGTCATACCCATGGCCACTCAAAATCTTAGAGGAGCCTCTCATGCTGGCACAGTCTTCACTTCAGAGCCTCATGAATTATGCCCATGTTGAGGCAGTCTTTATTTTACTCTCTTCTCCTCAGCCTGGGGTTTCCACTTCTCCAGTACATTTGCCTGTTGTGTATTTGACTTTTGCATTATTTGTGATGTGGGGCTATAAACCTGTTTATTTTATCACATTATGGTGACTTACCTTTCCTTTAAGGACAAAAAATAAGTACTCATGTGGAATTTTACGTCAAAGACTTGTTCCTAGGTTGGTATAAGGAGAAGATTAGGCTGTAAGGAAAAGATAAGTGTTTTGGAAAGTAGTGTATGTAATGTAATGTCTTTTGAAATGATGCAAACACAACACTATGTGTGGCAAGAGAAGAGATGTGTAAACTTGCATGTAGCTGTGCACAAAAGTGTAGCATGAATATGGTGGGCAGGATTTTCTGGGCTTCCCGACCCAGTTTGAGCACTTGTCACAAAGCTGCAGGGCTCTTTATGAAGCTTAGACGCATGTAGCCCCCACACAAGCATTGATACACCTTCTTCTACTCTTCTCCTCTCTTATTGTCCTCAGTTTCATTTTTCCAGTCCTTTTCTAGCTGTGTCTTAGTTTCATTTCACACTTACGTCTCCTTTTGCTCACCACTCTGCTTGCATTCTTCTTGGTGTTGTTGTTCCTCCTGTCATCAGTATCACGTTGTCTGGATGAGTTCCTGTCAGCCACTCGGCTGCTGATTCATCCCTTCAACCCATTTGTTCTTTAGAAAAGGATCACTGCACTGTCTCTGCTTTGCCAGAGGCGACAGTGAAATCTGTTTAACTGCTGGCTGAACGAAGATTTAGCGCAGAGGGAAATTAAATGCACAGGAATAGGAAAATTCAATTACATGTGTCTATATAAACTAAACATAGACAGGGGCATTGCAATTATCTCGCATGGTGTTTCCACATGTGTGCACTTTCCGTTTTGGGAAATGCAGTTAGTCACTTTTTGGTCTTTAATTAAATTCCTTAAAATAGACCACCATCTCTGTCCATCTGATTTCCCATGAAAAAAATGAAAAACACCATCATACCTTGAATTGACTTAGCTGCAACTCAACACCTTTGTCTCATTTAATATGTGTAGATCTGTGAATATGCAAATTCTTTCCCGCCTCCTCCATCAGCTACTTGCCTGCAGCCTGCTGCCTGGCCCCTGCACACTCCCTGTGCACAGTGGTGGTCCAAACTGCAAAACTGTGTGTTTTGTTAAGCACAGGAGGAAAAACCCAGTGTTCAGTTTGTAAAGCAGGAGATATGCTGTACGGTGAGGCTGCTGCTCTCCTGGGTCAGGGGAGAAAAAAATTCCTGAAACACACACACAAAAAACCCCAAAACAGAGTACCTCGAGCAAAACAAAGACTAGGTGCTAGGTTTTAAAAACTAAACAAAACAAATAATTTAGGCAATTTAATACTCGCTGGGAAGCTTTTAGTGCACTTACATTAAGGTCTCATAATTATGCTTTGTAAGTCTGAGGTTTTTAGGTGTAATCAGTCTCGGTAATATCAAAGGAGAGCAAAATAACAGGCCTGTGTTTACACTTTCATGCCTATTTGTCCTTTTAGATATTATGTGGATGATTATTTTCCCCTGAAGTACAACAATTTTAAGCATCTTGACATCCTCCCAACATGGCAATGCTGCACAGCAGCAGCTACACTGAGCTTAAATGAAATAAGTCTACACTGATACCATTAGCTTTTACACTATCAAACTATTAGACCCACCAAGATTGGATTTTTCAGTTTGCTATTTATGAAACACTGCCTCGACACTGAAGATTGAAGCACTTTGTAAATTACACAATGTCAGACTGACATTCTGAAAAAGACTGACAGAGAAGTGTAACATATAGGTATCAAATGTCAAAACTATTAGTGTTATAAAAAGAACAACTTACAAGGGTGGAAAGGATGAGCAGCAGATGTACAGTACGTTCTGAATCTCTGTTTTTGGGAGTGTTATTGGAACATCGCAGTTCTGAGGAAGCCATACTAACTTTCAAAAATAGGATTTTCATAGAAGGGGTTCTTTAAATAAAATGTACAGCCAGCAGCAGATCATTTCAGTTTAACACAAACACTCCAATAAGGGAGAAACACTTAGCCTGACTCCATTCAAAGGTCATTCCACAGTTATTTCTAAAGCTATCTAATTAACATGCTGTATTTTGGTTGTTTGACCTGATAAAACTAACATTTTTAGCCTTTTTCCTTTACGAATACACAATGGGTTTGTTAGTGAGCTGTAGAAGTGAATGGGGCAGAGCCAAGCTTGCTGTTTTTCTGTGTTTCTGATCTTTGTATGAAGCTTTGCTAACCCACTAGATGTAACTTCAGCTTTTCATTAGTTGCATCATCACTTATCCAACTCTAGAAAGCAAATAAGCATGTATTGCTTTATTTTTTTAGGGTTTATGAGGGTTTTGCAGATTTAGTTTTTGATGAGAACTACCAGGTCACGCCTATTTTCTGTCCTATACGCTTATAAATAACCACCTCTGCTTCAACGTGCATATCAGATTGATTTAGAACAGTTTTTTTTACAGTTATTATTTCATTGTGTTGTTGTTTCTTGCCTTTTCTGTTTTTTAGACTGCGTTAAAGGCTACTACAAAAGAGCCAAAGCCCACGCTGCTGTGTGGAATGAAAAGGAGGCCCGGAGAGACTTCAACATGGTGGCCCAACTTGATATCACTTTGGCATCCCTCGTCCATCGAGAGCTGAAGGCCCTGTCGGCGCGCATGAAGGAGAAATATTGGGAGGAGAAGGAGCAATACTGGAACAAACTAGAGAAAAATGAAAACACAAATGAAGCAGGGGAGGCAGAGAGAAACGACGAAGAGGAGGAGAAGGAGAGAGGAGAAACAAAAGAGGGAAAACAAGAACATCCTGAAAGTGTGACAACAGCGGCGAATGATGAAGTGGGAGACAGTTCAGAAGAATCTCCCCCTAAATATGCAGTTCATGAAGAGAACCTCAGGGAAAATAAGGTTGCACTGACTGAGGGAACAGTTACCAAAGAAGAAGCAAGCTCTTCTGCAGTGAATTTAAACACTTGCGATAAAACAGAAGGCAAGGACTGGCAGCAGATGTTACGACTGGTCATGTTGCTGCAGAATGAAGGAAATTTCCTCATTAAAGAAAGCCACTTTGAAGAAGCTTCGGAAAAGTTCAAGGAGGCTATAGAATATGTGGATTGCCTTCAAAATAAAGTAAGTAATTGGTGATTAAGTGAGGGTTTGTAAAAGCGTGCAAGTAATTGTGTTGTCTTTTCCAGGCAATTGAATGTAAAATAGAGCTTTTTGTTGCGATGACAGTACCCAGATGGACATACCACATTAACAGCCACCAGTTCAATCCACTCAGTGTGATGAATAGTCGAACATGCCAGAAAGCAGTCTTGCTAAAGGACCGCGACTCACTGTGGCTTGTAAACTGTAATCATCTGTCATTGTTGCTTTTTTACTGAAGAGCAGCTGTGGCATTGTAGGTGTGCTGGCAAAGTGAAGAGCAGAGAAAGTGCTCTAAAAATAACAGCTATCCACAGAGATATCACTGTCACAGTGCTTGCCTGTGCTTCTTTTCTCTTTCTTAAACTCTCTCCTTTCTGCCACACCTCAGTTTCTAACTCCCTCATGCCTTTCACACACAACAAACTCCCCGCAGTCCTCAACACACCCACTTCCATCTTTATTTCTCCTCATACTAAATTCCTCTGCCTCCTTCCGGTATCATTTTCCACATCCAAGCTTTTTCATCGTGCCTCCCAACCCTTTATATATTTGCCCCTGCCTTTGTTTCATCTTTTCAACATTTATCTCACCATCTATCACTACCACCTCCTTTGCCCTCACCCTCCTACCTACCCAACTTTCATGTCCACTCTCTTTTCTCTGCAGGTGGATCAACGGGGTGAGGACTGGGATTTGCTGGAGAAAGTGCGTCTTCCTTTGACTCTTAATCTCAGCCAGTGCATGCTGGAGCTAAAACAATACCAGCAAGTTGTGGATCTCAACACCAAGCTGCTGAAGAAACACAAAGGTAATATTAGAGGGAAAATTGCATTTGAAATAGAAATAGGTACTTGAGTATATAAATACACCCCGGTTTAGTGCGTACAGAAAGAAAACAACCCCCAAAAACCTATCATTTTTAAGCAAAAAAAAAATTTCAAGCTCTCCTGCCAGCACGGATGCCTCGCCCTCAGCAAACACCCGCCTTCACAATGCAACAAGCCTTGATCTTTGTGTTTACCAGGGAAAGAAGAAACCAAACATTCACAACCGCAATGCTGTGTCTGTCTTTTGTTCCCTCAGCTCCCACCCATGGACATCAGAGTCAAAAATGAATTCATCGTTTTCTTTTTGTTTGTGCTATGATTAATTTTTAATAGTTAGGGCGATCTGAAAAGGTTGTTCTTATGCTTTTGTTTCCCCTTCATTTACTCCTCTCGTGTGTTCGCCTTCTACTATATCTCCTGTCTCACTGCTGGCATTCAGTGTAGTTAACTCCTGTGGTATTTATTTTTATCTTCAACTTTTACGGCTTTCCAGTTTTACTCTTGCTGGCCTACCAATCATTCTTACCTCCTGTTGCCTCTTGTGGTCTTTACAAGTCAATAGTGCTGCCATTTATACTTATTCGCTCTCTTTTCTCACTCTTCTCGATAGGTAATTTCAAGGCAGTGTACCAGAGAGCTCGGGCTCATGCTGCTTTGTGCAATGAGGATGAAGCTCGAAGAGACTTTGATACGGTGGAGAAACTGGACCCAAAGTTCAAGCCCTTTGTCTGGCAGGAGCTGAGGAAGCTGGGCCAGAGCATGCGTTCTATGCATGCACGTCAGAACAAGACTTACTGGGATACAACACAGGAGAAGTGGGGGCCTGGTGGGACCAAGGCCAAGAGTGCACCAAGAAAGAAGAATGTCAAATTTCCTCCAAAAGCTACAGAAGGAAAAGCTAAAGCAGATATTAATGCAGATAAGAAGACTGAAGACGCTAAGAACCAGGAGAAGGAAAGCTCAGAGAAATGCCCCCCTGTCGAGACATTGGGGGTTTATGATGCAAAAACAGGGAAAAATCCAGATGTGAAAGCAGAGCAGGGTAATAAAGAGCCAGAGCGTGGGAGAGCGAGTGGAGAGGGGTTAGATAATGAAAGTATAGAGAAGGCCGTGGTTCATGAAGCTGGGCTGGGTGTACCAGATAATCAAGCAACAGATAAAGATAGAGATCCTGCACCCAGCAGCTCCGGCAAAGATAATGCAGTGTGCAAGAGATCAGTGCGCGATAAGGCGAGAAAGAAGGTAAAATGTCAATCAAGTGCTGCACCACAGCCAAAGAGAACAAACTCAGGGAACAAAGCCAACAGGGCTAAAACAGAAAAGGGTGGCACTGCATCAGAATAGACCAATGAGCTGTTTTTTCTGTTCTGAAGCAAAAGTTTAAGGTGGAAGTCGAGGGCATATTGAACAACCGAGTAAGAAAAAAAAAATCATAAACATACAAGCCTCACAATGGGAAATGCTGATTCTCCCTTATACAAATCCAAATATAAACACAAAAAGAAAAATTAATATAAAACAGCCTGTATTTGGCACCGTTCTGAGTTAACTTTCATTATTCAATTCTCAAAGGGATAACTGCAGTCACATGAAACACACACAGACACACACAAAACACGAGCAGACAAGGAGTTTGCCAAATACAAACTTTTATTTCTGTACACAAAGAGTAGAAAGCAGCCAGTAACCCACTTGTTATTACAATAAAAAGCCTTTCTTCAGAAAACCTTTTTTTTTTTTTTTATACAGATTAAAAACTCCAGAGAAAAGACAAAAAGAAGTGTTTTGGGTTCTGGACAATAAAACAAAAAATCAAAACTGTTAAGTCAAACATTATGATTAATGAGGTATATTAATGGTGATTTAAAAGAACACACACACACACAAGAAAAGAAACCTCATTTCATCAGAAAAAAAAAAGAGTGTGTTAGAGTAACAGACTATATGTTGCGTGACATACAAACGCATGTGTCCTTGTTACATATTTAGATGAGTGATGGTAAACACAGGAGGGAGGGTCTGACGCTAAGGCGGCAGATTAATGACAGGGCCCGTGGAGCATGTTGGCAAGCTACATGCAGTAACAGAAGTCTGAACAGTGATAGCGGTGTCCTCTGGGGCGACTCTGGCTTATGTAGAGAACCTTTTGTCACACGGCTTCAGTCATGCCACAGGGAGCAGAGTGTGTTAGTGTGTGTGGGGCAAAACAGGAAGCCACTAGGAGTAAAGAAATGTGTACACGGATGAGACCTCAGATGATCACACAGTCACGCATCATCATTGGTTTGGATGGCAGTGTCGAGCAGCAGCAGAGTGAAATGTTGGGACAAACTCAATTGCAATGTAACCCTGTAGCATAACTACCTAGTCTATGTGTGTATATGTTTGTGTCATTCTTCCGCCACTATATGGTGTTAAAATAAACATGACAAGTGTTGATGTGCAGTCCTACTGGGGGGGTGGGGTGTCTCCCCTTCTTTTTCACAACCCGCAACTGCGCCATCATCTTGTGTACCCACATAGAAAAGTATGGAGCTACTGAGAGCAATGGGTAATCATCACTGTGTAATGAGATGTGTAAATACCAATAGATAAATGTCCATGAATAAACATTGCTTGTCGTGGCTTTTTTTTCTCTCCCACGAGCTGCGCAGCTGCTCTGTGTTCTGAGTTGTGAGAGCTTTAACAAAACAAATTCTTAAGCAGTGCTGATGTGGAGATGGATGCAACAAATAGTAACGACTATCTTCAGCAGCTTAACAGTGGCAGGCTTCAGTGGAGGTGGAAGTGAAGAAAAGGAGAGCTGTCTTTGGGAACCAAGGGCCTCTCTTGCTTCCCTTAAGGCTATTAGCATTTGTATTATGAATGGCACATCACCTTTCCAACTTGCAAACCTGTGGCGCTTCGTCCTTGGGGGCAGTTCCCTAGCAACGGTATCAAAACTAACAGGCAACGGGCGATGAGGAGGATGGTGTCAAATGTGAGTGCTATGTGCCTGGAGGAAGATCCCATAATGAATGCAGCACATGGGTTTTAAACTCATGTATGTGAGGTCAGAATTATATTTTTAAAGTTGAGCATGGATTCCTCAATGTATGTATCTTTTCTATGAGAATGGGGTGGTTTGAATATGGAGAAACACGCAGAACCACAGCTTCATTGTTTCAGGCAAACTTTAGTCCTGCTTCTGGAGATTTTGCTGTGGCAGGCACATCAAAGTGGATCTCTCCCACCAGCCCTCAAGCAATAAATGGATTGTTTTTTTTTCTGCCTTTCCTCTCTTGTCTCTTAGATCTTTGCTCCCTCCAAGCATACCCAGCACCATGGGTTCACTCATAAAAGCCTTATTTAACCGGTTTCACCCTATGGATGCTCACATGCTGTGATCCACACTTTTTCATTCCAGCTGTCACTTCCAATCAACCACAGGTCTGTCCGGGGACTGACAGACACTCGTGCACAAACACACACGCCTGATGCAACCTCCTTCCCTGAATTTAAAACATAATGAAAAAAGAAAGAGAAAGTCGAGAAAGACGAACGCTTGTCTTTTGTGGATTCAGCTTGGTTTTAAGGCATTAATTGACTGTGCTGTGTTTAGAACAAAATTCACCCTATGGTCTTGATATGATGAGGGTGAAACCATATCAACGACACATCCTTTTGTAAATCTAAAAGCAATTAAGTATGCATTAACATGAGGGGAAATGACACATGCAGAGTCAGTAGCTACTGTTCTTTTCAAATCTAAATGGAATGAAGGGATTATTAAGAATGGAGCTGGTGTGGGACTGGGTTATCTTGGTGTGCCTTATACCCCCCCTGTAGTGTTTGGAATTAGCATATCGAGGGGTGGGGGAGCTTTAACTTTTAGGAGCTCCTTCCTTCTGTCTGCACATAGCAGGAACCCTAAGATCTCAGAGCAGTGGCATGCATGCTGATATTTATCAGCAGACATTTCATAAACAAAACACAGTTCCATTCACAAAACAAATTGGCTTACCACTGAGAACTTGTTTATATCCTGCGAGATGAAATGGATCTCCATTTTTATGAAACTGGCCTATGGTGTATTTTTGGCGATACATCACAGCACATGTTATCGATCAAGCAGGGAGCCATTTGTGTATTTGTGCATAATGTGGTGGATGCGTGGGGGGTATTGCAAATAGGGAGTGCGTGTGTAGCAGCATACGTGTGCGCACATACAGTGAGTGCAGTTAGTGCTGTATGGGTGTAAAGGGCTCGCTTAGGAGAGGCAAGCAATGAGTGCGACAAGCAGTGAGACAGGATTAGAGGAACACAGTGTGTGCATACAGAGGCGCTGTGCTAGCGGGCACTTTGGCTGTCTCAAATAAATCAGGGATTTAACTGATAATGTGTCATTCTGAAAAAGTAAATAAGCCCGTTGTGGGTGCTGTCAACTCCTTGACAGTCTGCACCATGCAGCCACATAAAATGTAGTCAGCCCAGCCCTGATCTAGCTTACACGGTTAAGCTTTAGCTCACCTACTCGTTTCAAAGTACAAAAATAACAACCATGACAACACATTCAGGAGGGGGGAAAACACACACTGAAGATAAAGGCATTTTGACAGAAACAATGGATGTCCTTCCTTTTCCCTTTTTGCATTTTTTGAGGTTCTTTTCATGGAAGGTCCAATTTGTGCTGCAGACTGATATAAAGCTTCCCACCTCTGAATGACTACACAAATACTGGTAAACACAGTGTCTTGGCTGGGCATTTTCCATCACTTCAGTCTCTCCCTGACCTGCTGTTAACATTAGTTTCCTTTGGCTCGTTAACATGGTGTCAGACTGCGCCACTGAAGCTATGAAGCACAGCCTGGCCAAAAGGACATCAGCGTGAGCCTTTAGCAGTTTGCATGAAAAAGGCTTTTAGTGCACAGAATTCCAGTAGAGGGTTAGCTCTGAGTATCATTGCCACTGCAGTGGTCACATGGCCTGGTGTACTGTGGCCTGACCTCAGCTGTATAGAGCTCCTCCCTCTGCCATCAGGCGCTCTTTCAGGCTTTCTCTCTGCTCCTCCAGGCACACTCAGGGTTAGATGTGTGATGTGGTGCCTGAAATTAGGATATAAAAGAGAATTTAAAGAAAAGAAAGGGGTTAACAAGTTCAGGAGCACATGCAAAGGACCAAGGAAATGTTCTTGGTTATAACTAAGAAGGCTATAATTATTATAATCCCTTTCTTTGTTCAAATTACAGGCTTTGGATTGCCCACCAAATTGCATTTTAAATGCAGTGTGGCAAAGTGTGTGACAGTGACACAGTCTGTCTTTCTCTGCTGCAGTCGCTCTCTTATCTTACTTCTCCTCTCTGCCATTCAATCTTTCCATCCCTACCCCCGCTTCTATCGATCCACAGCAGTACATATTTGCTCTCCTCTCCATCTCTCACGCTCCCAAGGGCCATGGAGGGAGCAAAGAAGCTGTCTCTGAAGTGTGGAGTGCTACAGCAGCAAAGATCCATGTAGCCGAAACAAACTCACCAGGTTCTGAAGGGAAGACGTTTCTCAGCTGCTCAATGACCTCCTGGAGCTGCAGCACCGTGTCCTGCTCATGCTCCAAATCATCTCCTGCCACACATATTCAAGCCGGCAGAGAAAATGTTACCTCTCAGTTGAAAGGATAAGGTTTTACATTGACCATGCATGCATGTGTCATGCCCTCACCTTAGCCTGGCTGCATGTCACTGACCTGCTGCTTCAGTGTCTGTAGTCTCTCTGCTAGCTGGCTCCCCATGGTGTCCTCCTCCAGACACAGGAGAAGACAGGGTTGATGGTTCTGATCCATTGGCCTCTGAATCATCTTTGGGCTGCTTTTAGAAGAGACTTATTAGCATTCATTCTAAATAACCCCTCATACCTATCATATTTCAGACATCAGGGTCATTTTGCCTTTCAGATAGCAATGAATGTGATGTTTAATGGCACTCAGCCAGCAGTCCTCGAATTGGAACTCAGAGAAAAATTATTTAAAAAGGCAATTTTGCCCAACAGCTGTTCATCAGGTTACTGTGATTTGT
Source organism: Pelvicachromis taeniatus (assembly GCA_015108175.1). NCBI lineage: Eukaryota > Metazoa > Chordata > Actinopteri > Cichliformes > Cichlidae > Pelvicachromis > Pelvicachromis taeniatus. Next base: position 11,784 of record VURO01020017.1, read on the forward strand.
GCTTTGATAGGTAGATAAAAGCCAAAGGGAGTTGCACTGCACAGACAAGCATTGCAGAAAACAGACTGACAAAAGGATGGATGCCTCAATTCACAATCAAAGGTGGATAGTGTAACTCTTCAAGATCCTAAATGCAACATTCCCATGGTTCATTTTGTTTATAGCAACTCTGCAGCAATACTCCAGAGGTGAGTAAGTTCAGTAGCTGCTGCAAAATAGAGGTCTCTGTAGAGACTGGGAGGGATTCATACATATACTTCTAGTGACTACAGACTGCAGATTCTACAGATTTTATTTTCTGAGAAAATGAAACTGTGATATAGGTCCACAGAGAAATAGCTTTTTTCCCTCCCTTTATCTTTTTAACCCAGGAATATGTATCTCTTACTCCTTCTCTTGTCAATTTCCAAGTCTTTAACCAGAAGATGCAGCGTCCTGTTTCTCTCCTTGTTGTCTTTCTCCTACTGTCATTTATTCCCTTTCTCTTTGTTCTGTGGCCTGAGTGTGCAGTTTCAATACTCCCACTGACAACAATTTACACATTGCCATTATAGTAACCAGTAACTGTGAGTGTTAGCTCCCACTCGCCTATCTCTTTGCCACACCTTTCCTTTACACGGCAGTAAATCCTTTTATATGACGCTCAAGAGTGTATTAAGGCTTATCCTCTTTCTTAACTCCTTCCATACTGTACTTCTTTGTACTCCCATTCCATCTTTTAAATGAACAGTCTGTGCCTTTTTGTACTTTTATAAGTGTATTTCAAGAACTGTGCTATCTGCTATCTGTGCTATCTGTGAGGAATACAAATATTGAAAACCGGTGAGGTAAAATTTCCCTCTGTGCCCCCCCCCCCCCCCCCCCCCCTTTCTTTTTTTTTTAATTTTCA
>VURO01020017.1:12692-26803 GCA_015108175.1 Pelvicachromis taeniatus
ATGGAAATAGAACTATACAGTGCTGTGCCAAAATATTTGCCCTCTATCCAAAATATCCAAACCTACCTAATTGTCCTCTAAACATAATAACTGGTTGTGCCACTCTTGGCAGCAAGAACTGCAATCAAGTGTTGGTGATACCTGGCAATGAGTCTTTCATGTCGCTGCAAAGGACTTTTTGCCCAGTCGTCTTTGCAGAAGTGTTTTAATTCACACACACTGGAGGGCTTTCAAGCATGAATGGCCTGTTTAAGGTCATGCCAAACATCTCAGTGTGATTTAAGTAGGGAATTTGACCAGTCCACTCCAAAACCTTCATTTAGATTTTCTTTTTTAACCAATCAGATGTGGACATCTTAGTGTGTTTCTGATGGTTATCCTGCTGCATAACCCAACTGAACTTGAGCTTTATAAACTGATGGCAGGACATTTTCTCTCAGGATTTTCTGGTACAGAGCAGAATTCCTTGTTTCATTAATTATGGATTTATGACTTCCAAAAACCCTTCAACAAAATTAAGCTTTTGTCTCATCAGCACACAGAATATGTTCCCAAAAGTCTTTGAGAAACTCGAACATGGATGCCTTCTCAGATGTTGTAGCCGTACTTCAGTCTGTTAGACAGATTCTATTTAAGCCATTTTGTGATTCAACAGGTCTGTCAGTATTGAGACCTGGGTGTAGCTACTGAAATTCAATGGAGCTTTTCAAAAACTGTGGTTAATCACAAATAAGCCATGATTTAATGAGGGAGGGCAATTTGTTTTTCACACAGGGCCAGGTAGGTTTGAATAGCTTTTTGTCCCCTAAATAAATTCATTTTCCATTTACCTGGATTATCTTTGTCTAATATTCTTTTTTTTGTTGATGATCTGAATCTACAATATTTGCCTCTGAAATCTACTTGGTAGATTTAGAATCACACATAAAAGCACACCCTCAAGGTTGTACTTAAGTATTGTTTTTAAATAAATAAAATCCATTGTAGGCACTGTTCATTTCATTTTCAGGTCTCTCTTGCAGGTGTACCGCTGACCTGTAGCAGTAGCTCCCTGAGCCGGCGCAGCTGGGACTCGAGCTGTTTGTTGTGATCCTCCAGGATCTGCATACGGGTCTCCAAGCGAGTCTTGTGTTGCCGGAGGACCCGTGCCTCAGCCAAGAGCTCCTCGTCCTGTTGCTCTCCTGCTGTAGGTGAACCGAGACCTCCTTCTCCAGCCTCAGTCAGCATGGGAACTGATGCCGCCTCTTCGTGTTTCCACTTAAGCCGCCTGTACTCGCTCTGCAGCACCCTGAGGATCAACAAATGGAGGAGAACAGTCAAGGCAACTTGTTGGTGCAGCAAGCAAAACATAGTCACACAACTTAGAGAATTATACTGACACAAACAGAATTGCATAAACACATTATAACCTGACATCTTTAACTTATGAGACAAATAATTTGAATGATTTACTAAATACCAAGACATTAAACAATCAGTACAGCAGGATCCTAATGTATTATTGATGACTAACCACATGGAGTGAAATCCTCATTCTGAATAGAATCCTTTCATTTCACATATTTGTATGGTGCTGTGAATATTCAGTGACTTTGTGCGGTGATGCACTATTAAAACTGTTTATGGACTTCTGATGCATTGTTAATTGATTTGGCTGCTGGAAAATGATGGTCACAACATGCTGGTCTTATTTAACTGCAGAATTATCTGTAACTCTTTCTTTGGAAAAGAAAAAAAGTAAAACAAAAAAACAAAAAAACAAAATCAAATCAAATAAAAACAATAAAAACAGAAAGTCAGGATAGCTGTAGCTGTTTTAATGAATTGTGGATGGTCAGAGGTTGAACAGTTTGCCATGGCATGAGTTCATCGGACCTCATCAATCAGAAGAGCTAAATGTACCCAGAAAGGGTATATGAAACATATTTTGTATTTTACAGGCTATGACTGAAATAAATTTAAATGTAATTTAGTATTTTTCTTTTTCTTTTTTTGCCAAACATGGATTCACAGTGTAAACATGTAATTCATGTTTTCATTCATATTAAATCTTCCTGTTAAAAGATGTTTTTTTCTTTCCACTGGTGGTTTTCTGTTCTTTGTATTTTTGTAGGGACTTTATAATATAAAGCATCTCGAGGTAACTGTTGTTGTTATTTGGTGCTATATAAATACAACAGAATTGAACAGATCATTGATCATCTTGAATACAGGCAGTTGTACCCCTACATTAAAAATCATGACATTTCTGGTAAATTTTATATTATATTAGACAAAAGCACACGTCCATTTCTTTATAAAGCTAGAAAAAGTCTAAGTGGTTTTTTTTACGGGTTAAAGAGACCCAAAATAAGTTAAATAATAATAAGCAACAGAAAAACCACTGAACAGCATATAAAATAAGCTAGAGCTGCCACTTTAGTTATTAATAAGGACGGCGCACACCATTGCAAGAGACACACTTTGTAGAAAAACTGAACTAGGTCAAGGTTTCAGACACCCAAAGGGCACGGGTGTATGTGTTGCCGCGTTTCTCTGTGTGTCTGAAAAGGTCACAACCAAACTGAGGACAAGGGAAATATATTCATATGAGTCATTCAACTAAAGGATGCCTCTGGTAACCAATTAAGAGGAATGGAACAATGAATTTACTTCATTTATGGAAAATATCTGCCCCTGTAGTAACTAAAATCAAATTCAACAGCATTAACAGCACGTGTTTTAGATATGTTTTACACTTAAAGCCAAACAATTCATAATAGATTATTTGTTTTCCTTGTGCAGGACAAACTCAAGGATGACATACGAGTGGTTCCATGTAACTAGTACACTGTTTTACAAGCTTAATGCTCAGGTATGCACACAGAAAATGATGCTTTTTTCTTTTCTTCAGGCAGTTCAAAGGATTTAGAGTATGAATGTGTTTACTCTCTGCAGGAGGTTTGCAAATGACAGCAGACATACCGAATTGAGTGTAATACCTCCAGATAAACACACAAACATAGTTGTGTAAAATGCTTCTGGGGAGCTTTACTTATAAAAATTGCACGTTAAGCCAAACTTTAAGGTCTGTGCAGCAAATATTATTTTTATCTAAGCCTCGATCATATCTAAAAGCAAATCGGATCAAACACCATTTCAAATGTTAAAAAAGTAATGAAAATATTACGTGTTTGGATGTGATGCACCTGGTGTTGAAATATGTCTAAAAGATGGGATTCTGGAGGATTTATTGTGCTTGAAAACACATAAATAATGAAGTTCTAACAGCTTTATTTCCTGTCTACGGACCTGTTCTCGTTCTCCAGGCGGGCCAGGGTGCATTGGAGCTGCTCCTTATCCTGGTGCTCCAAATGCGCCAGCAGCATGTGCTGTCCACAAGGTGAGTCATGGTCCAGTGCTGGGCTGGAGTGACGCAGGAGGTACTGATCTTCATCCCTGAGTCCCCCACACAGGAGACAGCACACTGAGCCACCAGCACACAGCCACCAGCAGCACAAAGCAGAACCAAGAGCATGGGAGAGCAGACAGGCAAAGCAAAGCAAGGCAAGCAAGACAGGAAGGCATAACAGGATGGGACACAATGAAACCATACAGGATACAATGGCTTGGAGCAGTGTGCCAGGTTCCCAGTCCAAACATTAAATGTTCTACAATAAAACTTGCTCACCAGACCATTTAATGCCTACTCGCATTTATTAAAAATGGAAGGTGCATCTTAAGCTGCACAATATATTCCTCAGATATTAATGTCCAATAACATTTTATTGACACTGGAACAAAAACACAATGCTCAAATCTATGATAGCATACCTAGGGTTATTAAACAATAAATGGATGTGTGAATGTCTAGCAATTATTTTAATGGAAAGATAGTTGTTGTCAGTTTATGTAGCAATAATGCTATTGCCCAGGCAAACCACTTTGTACAGCCAAAGTTAAATTACCACAGAGGTATTCATATCAAGAAAAGACATGATGCACCTGAGCTGAGTTATTCTAAACACTCATACTTCACTTTCAGGTGCATTGATGAGATAAGGTGGGCCTAAATGACCCAACTCATATGTGCTTGGGCTTAACTGACTTGCATGCCTGTTACCTGACAACATTAAACTGCGATTAATATATACAGGTGGAGAGTAAAGGCCATGCATACAGGAACCGTGGTTCAGGACAGTAAACAGTAGGGTGCCAAGCAAACACCAGCTGGAAGCACAGACAGCACAGCAGCACGTACAGAGCCGTGCAGCAGGAAAAAAGCAAAAAAACAAAACAGGGAAGCATTGACAGACAGAAGGACGGGTGTGCAGAATAAGAACAAGAAGATACAAGGGCACAAAAGCTGGAACCAACACCGCTGCACATAAGGGGAAGAAGTGAAATGCCATGCATACAAACACCCTCAGGCACAGAATAATTCAGAGACAGAGTATAGATGCAAAAACTGTATGCATGTATATACATTTGTGTGACACAGCTCCATCCAAGCAACACACTAGATGCATGCACATAGCAACAGAGACAATGAGCGCAGGTTTGATAAGCAGAAATATCAGTACTGAAAAGTTTTTGTCTTTCAAGTCTTTTACTTCTCTCTGAGTTTAAAACTAGCTCTTAATGTATCATCAGTCACGTCACTCTCTCAGACCAGACTAACACAAAGCACATCTGAAAAGGTACAATAAGCACACTTCACGCTGCACTCACACACATTGCACAGACCTCTAAAGTGTGTATGTGGCAAAGCTACAACCTTAACTTTAGAGCAGAACCGTCTCAGAGAAGGAGGAAATGGCTGACAGCCCACAGCGATGTCAACAAAATAAGACATGGACACACAGAAAATCATGATCTCAAACAACCCTAACCACTCTCTCCATGTGGCACTTTCTCAGCTTTCCACAATGAGGACTGGCTGCCTCATTCACATCAAACATCCTTATTCCTCTCACTGCTCTAACCTCGCCACTGCCAGCCACTCAGCCAGCTTCTACAGGCACACACATACGCTTTGTGTATCTACACACAGCCACAGACCTTAATCGCAGTGGGCATGTGGATGATGAATGGACAGTCTGTGCACACTGCTTGCTGTGGGTCATTTTTATTATGTGGCTGACTATTTATGCGATTACCCAATCTTACCCAAAGAGCTGAACATACATGTACAAGTCTGTGCACACAAATAAACGCAGGAAGAGTCGAAGCATCGCGAGGAAAGGGTGTATACACAAAACACACACATAATCCCTGTGAAAGGCTGTGCTTGTAATGACAGGGTTTGTAGAGTGGGGGTGGTGGCATACTCACAGGCTTTCATCAGGAGACAGACTATCCGTGAAGAATGAACAATTCTGGCTCTCCATTTCTGCCAATCTGTATGTATACAAACACACACGCGCACACATGCACAAGCACACGCACACACACACCAAGGACATGATGTCAAACATACACGCAGTTGACACATGTACACAAACACCCAAAAAAGAAATATTGACTGAGATCAGTAAATTTAATTTAAAAAAAAGAAAAAGAAAAAGCAACAGATTATGTTTTTTTTGCCACACAGACTAAGAAAATATGTTTCACCAAACACAAGGTTTAAACAAATAATCACAACTTATTTTAAGCTGTGTGTATAAGACCTCTAGCCTGGTGTTGTTAAATACAAATGGATAGTAAGGTGTGCAGGTGCATTTGACTAACAAGACTGCAGAGTGGCAAAAATTCGACTTCCAGTAGAGTAAAAGCTATAAAAATATCCACAAGGAGCATGCATAAAACTTTATTGTACATTGTCTACCCGCATACAGGCAATAAAAATAAAAAAAAGCCTTTTAGAAATGTGCTACCGTCCAGCACCACAGACAGCATCTGTGGTGTGTGTGAGGCCACAGTGTGTCAGATGCTCTGTGGGTTTTTTTCAGGACCAAGGACAGCGCTTCCCTTCTGCATTATATCCTGCTGACTGTCAGCTACACTGTACATGCTGCTCTGTAAGCTGTTTCACTATAACACCAACTAAAATGTGCTGCGCTAGGGCAAAAAAAAGAAGAGGTTTTTTATTTTTAATGGAATACATAAGAAAATTGGGTGCTAAAGAAATCACAGCAAGATGGACAAATATTGTCAAAATGGGGGCAAGTAGACCCAACAGGTAGGTGAGTGTACCTACTGCACAGTTCACATCCTAACATGTCTTTGAGTATTGTAAGATTCTGCACAGCAATTTTTTCTGCAAAAGGAAAGAGTAAGGGACCATGCATGACAGGTTGCTGCCATCACTATGTGTCACTGATTGAAATCAATAAAAAATAATGGTCAACATGCATTCTGCTTATAAAATTAATAATACCAAAAACATCACTGAGAGATAGAGCATTTACTGTAGGCTCAGTGTGATACCGTTTCTATTATACACCTACAGTACTGCATGGAAATGTTTAAAAATAATAATTTTTGCTTTCTATAACACATTTAAAACAATCAATAATTTACAAAGTGTTTATTAATACAGTATTCCCTATTGTCCACATCACCACCTATTAGTTTAATACAGAAACAGCATGACATAAGAAAATAAATGAACAAAAAATGTGTCTATAGGTGATTTGTGCCCCATCTTTATCACGTCTCTTCCAAGCAGCATGCACTTTAAAGTATAATTGTATCCAATCTTTCCCACAAATGATAAAACTTATATAGGAAGATGTGATATAAGTAAGATGCATGCATGAGCTGGCTGCATGAAAGTGGAAAAACCAGAAAGTCAATTTATCACAAACAGCTGCAGTCTGCTGAATATCAGAGTGTAATGACTTATAATAGCGGTCTATGATTAAAGGGTGGGTTGAAATCGGCGGTCAAACAACAAAGTTGTTATTTGCACTGCATGTGTCGCTGCAGCATTAACCTCTTTAGCTTTGTCCTTCAAGTCAGGATATTAATCATCATGAAGAAGCAACCCACTGATGCAAATGGGCTACGAGTCTTGTGCCTGCCCACATAAATACACACAGATTTGCCATATTAAAATAGTCTTCTTCACACACCGACACGCTACAATGCTGAGTCATCTTTCGCAGTGTGTGGTCAGGCGAAGGAGTGAGGGACGGCAGAAGTAGGGATGAATGATGTAGAGGTTTGTCAGGTGCATCCACATAACATCCCATTTCTCTCCAGTTTTCTATGAGACCATAATACTGAGAAATGTAGGATTTATCCATGCCCTGTTACAGGAGGCCCAGCCTGTGAACCCGACTGCTCGTAATTCAGTCTGCAACACTATTCATCACAAAACCTCCGCAGACCTCAAGCGTCAGTCAGGAACAACAGCAAAGGAGACAAGAAAGAGCAGAAAGAAATAGGAGACAGTATTGTTCAAGTTTCTTGTGCATATATGTGTGTTTAGTCATGAATTAATGTAAATAATAAGAAAAAAGAAACATGAGCAAAGGGCCAAGGGCTGGAGAAGAGGAATACTATGGTTGCGAAAAATCTTATATTACTTCCTTTTTTTTAAATGTGACAAGTTTTTTTTTATTTTTTATGAAAGACTCCTCTGCTTTCATCACAGCAGTGGCGATGATGAAAGAAATAAAGTCCTCACATCAATGTTACCAGATTTAGCACTGTAATTCTACATCTAAAACAGGTTAATAACTACTCAAAACTAGAAATAATCCTTAGAGAAAGAGACAGACCTCATGTCTGTTGCACAGTATGTAAAAATGTGCTAAAACCAGAGGGGAACTGGATGGCAATACACGCATCCACACACTCATACATAAGATATACACTAATATAGCAATCTTATATTAACATTCATATTGCTATATTACTGTTCATATTGTTCATTATACTTTCCTATGAAATTGCTATGAAATTGTATAAAATTGAATCGGGAGTGAGCGAGGAAGTGCTAGAGGAGGAAGCAGATGTACTGTGTTTTTTACTGACTTTTCAAACCTGATATATTCAAGTACTCTTTTCCCTCTGAGATGACCGTAGACTTTGCGGCATGGACTGTGTTTTATCATTTTGTTTATTTTCAGAATTTTGTTTATTTTTTAACAGGGACAATGTGCATTAATAAACATCGCTGCAATTTTACTGGTGCTAGCCATTAGAAATTTTTCATCTGTAGACCCGAGCCATATGAAGTGAGGGGAAATACACTCACATGTTCACACACACACACACACACACACACACACACACACACACACACACACACACACACACACGCATAATATGCCATCATAAAGGAAAAGTATTGGACAAACTGAACTGACAGAGATTATATCCAATAGCTTTGACATCCGCTTCACTCTCGATTATAAAAGTGAATTAGTATTAAAACTGCAAATTCAAAGAACTTAACTAAGAACAATTTCCCCCTTTTATCTTACATTAACTGACAGGTAGAAAGGCGGGAAAAGGAAGTAAAGAAGGTGAGGAAGAATGAAATGAAGAAGTCTGCTTACCGCCAGAGTACAAATAAAATACTCACCACTGCTACAATAGAGAGTGTCTACTCCTATTATGATGGTGCTCAGATGATGCTGGAACATACGAGTGGGCTTACTCAGTTCTCCTTTTTTGTGAATAAATGTGCGACTGCCTATTCTCATTTAGAGCCATTTGCAATTCTTTATAATTCATTGCATTCTCATTTTCTCATTCATTCATGCACAGTCCCAAACATAACAGAAGATTGCAATGAATGCAGTGGGCTGAGCATTGAAACCACTAGCGTTGCTTGTCTTGCTGAAGACATCTGTATACGTGCATGGCATGAATTACCATGTATATCACTCACTGGCACAACACTCCCAATACACCTGCCTTATATATTATTTATTTTAACGTATATTAACAAACAGGTAGAAAGACAGGAGAAGGAAGGGAGCAATCTTGCTGTTAATGTATGAATAAAATAGTCACCATTGCCATATTAAATTCTGTCTACTCGCTTTATGATGGTGCTCAGTGGGAACATATGAGTCATCTTACTCTTTTTTCTTGTGTCTAAATGTAGTACTGTCGATTTAGAACCATTTATCATCACTTATAATTCATTCATTTTTCTTTTTGCCCATTCACTCATGCACAGACAAAAACATAACAAGAGACCTTTAAAACTGTTTGGGTTCATTTTTCTTGCTCAGAGCCCATCAATATATGTGGATGGAAAAAGCTGGAAAATCAAATCCCCAACCCCGCATTAGTAAGTAATTCACCAGAGCTAACAAAAGGTTCGAAATGGCAAGTTGGGTAAACACCTCTCGGACTTGGACTCAGTAAAACTAAACTGTACAAAGCTATAGAGCCATCAGTTTTTAAGCAGTTACCAATAAACTTAAGGTATTGGTTTACACTTAAAAGTGTTTCAATGTTACAACAGTGAAACACAACTGGTGTGTAATATTAAGTGGCTGATAAGTTCATGATAACACCATAACAGCTTGACCAATTTGTGTGGATATAGAGTTAGACATATAAACATCTGAATAACGAATTTTATTCACTGTTGAACACATTTAAGGATAATTTGTAGAAAGGTTTTTGTTTGACTATTGCAAATAAACAAATTGATCCTGTGAGTGTTGCGCATGTGTATTGAAAGTGTTATGCAGCTTTTAGTGCCTCTGTGCTCAAACCAAGCACCACAATGGGGATGAAAGGTGATTTAAGTGACTTTGAACGTGATATGGTTGTTGATGCCAGATAGGCTGGTCTAAGTATTTCAGAAACTGCTGATACACTTGGATTTTCCCCACACAACCAGCTCTAGGGTTTAAAGAGAATGGTCTGAAAGTGAGAAAAATATCCAGTGAGTGACAGCTCTCTGGGCAAAAATGCCTTGTTGATATCAGAGGTCAGAGGAGAATGAATGGACCTCTTTGAGCTGTTATAAAGACAACAATAGCTCAAAAAACTGCTTGTTACAACAAAGGTATGCAGAAGAGCATCTCTGAATGCACAACATGCTGCAGAAGACCATACTAGGTGTTACCTCAGTACTGCTTCTGACCATGTTCATGACAATGAGTTCACTGTACTCAAATGACCTTCACAGCCACCAGATCTCAGTCATAGATCATCTTAGGAATGTGGTAGAGCTGGTGATGTGCAGAAATGTGTGATCCCATCGTGTCAATATGGATCAAAATCTCTGAAGAATGTTTCCTTGCTGAATATTTGCTACAAAATGATTAAGGAAGTTCTGAAGACAATGTGTCTTGTGTACTAGTCATAGTGATGAGACACTATTTATTAATTTAAAAGATAAATCGTTTAACCATTTTGGAACGCCATTGCTGAACAATGATCAAAGTGAAGGACCCAAAGTCATTATTTTATATGCAGAAAACAGACATCAGAAAAATACATAGGTAAAATACATACCGGTAGTTGGACAAAAATGATTATGGTACAATGAAACAGTGTTTGCTTCTAAGAAAATGTTTCTAACTGTGCACATTTTTCTAAAATATTCTCAGGAGATTGAAATTTTTCAAATAAATGTGTTTTACTTTTACCAAATTACATTGTTGTCTGAGGTACATGACCACTTTTCCCACTTTCTTTATTTGTTGTTTATTTCTGTGATGGTGGCAGCTAGAATTACAGAATGAAACTACTTGAGACCACCATGGCTGAAGAGCTGTTTCAGAAAATTGTAGCATGACTGAAAACGAATTATTGAATCCAAGATGACAAAATAGACAATATGTTAAAGAATAAAAGAAAAGGGGTTAGATACCTATAAAAGGCAGCAAAATAAGGCAGCGTGGGTGGGAGACAAAAGAAGAGAGAGATCGCAGATAACAAAAAGAAAAAAAGGGCAAACAAGATATAGGAGGAGGGGAAAAGGAAGAGATAAAGGGGGTAAAGAGGACAATTGTGCTTGCTTTCTCTGTGGTGCATATTCCCTATGTTTTGGCAGTGTGTGAAGCAGTTGTGTGTAAGAGCCTAAGGGGAGGCAATACACAGTGGCACACTTAACAAAACACACACATATATATACGCGCACACACACACGTGCACCCACACTGCAGGCTCAGTGGATGTGTGTCCAGCTCTGCGCTGTGGGCAGAGCTGCCAGGAGTGTGGGAGTCCAGTGGTGTGCCCTGTGTATATCCTGTCAAACAGACACTAAGCCACATCGACAGCTCCCAGGTGACCAATGGGCTCACTGCCCCAGTAAGTGACAAGCTGCTAGGCACGCTGAGCCCTGCTGACCTCTACACACACACACACGCACACACACACAAACACACACAGGCCACAGACTTCACTGTGTTTGTGTGGCACATAAGAGTAAAGGAAACCGCTGGGTAATACAGCCTCTATCCTAGCTGGAGTTCAGTGCACAACGCAGACAAATCAATACCTCAATTAGAGGGTGGCAAAGACTAAAGGGTGAGAGAACAGAAAGGGGAGGGGGAGAAGAAGAGGGAAAAGTGGGGTGGAGTAAATGTATGTAAGGGGGTGGTCGGGGAGGGGGGTGGTTGATTTGGAGAATGGAAAATGGCAGGAGACTCTGTAGTAATGATTTGATAGATAGGACAGTGCAGTAAGCCACATACCTGCTGGCATAATGTTCAATCCTGCTGTGTGTGTCTGCATGGGGCAGCTTCGGCGAGGAGCACGGTCTGCGAACAAAAGGCACCGGCATCAATACTTCACAGATGGAATTTTTAACACTTTCAAAACACGAACGTGCGGCTGCAGAAAAGCAAAACTGAAACATTAGCGTACTACTACTACTACTACTACTATTGCAACAATTCAAAGAGATTTCAGGAAAAACTTTATTTAGGGATGCACAAGGGGATTCTGACAGAGGTCAGGTGATTTTACAGAAAGAATGAGTGATGGTTTTAAAACCAACATCTCTGACTTGGGAGTGGGCTGCATATGTAATGAGTTGATCAGAAGATTAGGAGTGAGGACATTTGTATAGTAAGCTCTTTTAAACAAAATGGCTTTTCGCACCAAGAATCTGAAGTGTGTGAAGGCACAGCATAATGCTGATCACAAATTGAGGGGTACAGAAAAACAGCCCCTCCGGATGCGTAATGAAAGCTACTGCATTTATATATTTGATCACTAAAAAAGAAAATCAAGCATTGTTTTCAATTATTTTTCAATTTTGTGCCCTAGGCAAACTTATGATTTTGTATGTTTTCATGTTATATAATTACATGCTGCTGCAAAATGACACTGCCTATATGTAATCTACAACCAAAAGCACTTGATCATATGAGCAAGATCTTAGCTGGGAAAAGGCAATTTAATGGTCTTCACTGACTTGTCTTTATCTGAAGAGGGCAGGCTTAATGTCACAAGGTCAGGACCATACCTTTTTAATAAGCTCCTATTATAACTGTATACTGAATCTTTAGCTGTAGCTCATTGTTAGTTGACAGGACAGAAATCCCTTTATCCTTATTTTTTTGGGCATTTATAAAATAGTCATAAAAGATGACCATAAAAATGGGCCAAAACCTGGACCCATAATTGTGTAAATCATCCTGGGTACATCGTAGCCTGAAGCAATGCTTCACGATGATCTAATGGATGCTCGTCTCATTGCCTGTTTCCCACTTTAAATGAGACTCAGTCATGTGAACAGTGCTCCTGAGCCAGAATGAGATCACAGGACTAACATTATTTTAATCCTGAACACAGAGCTTTCTCTTTAACCCATCTGAGTGAGTCAGCATGATAATTAGCCTGCAACAGCAGGAGTATGTATGGGTGTAACAGTGAGTCAGTGAGGGACAGATGACAGGAGAGACATGAGAGATGAGACTGTGTTCTGTGCGTGTTTATGTGCAGGACTCACGTCTCTGAGGTATCAGCTTCCAGCACTGACTGCACTGGCAGGTAACCTCTCTGTGGGTGCTTCGTGAAGTACTGCTTTGATCTGAACTTGTTCTTCAGAGTCTTGGCAAAGTCCCTCATCTTTTCTCCTGAGGTTGTCTGTAGTGTGATTTAGGTACACATGGGGTAAGTGGGTAAAGTTGAGGTGATGGGTGGGAGACAATTTATACAACTTTAGTTTTTTTTGGAAATGTTGCGTTGGTAACTCCATTACCTCATTGAAAATGTATCCAGTCTGCCTTGAAGCTGGTTTGTTTTGACTTTACCAACTTTTTCTACCCTTTGCTTTTCCATTCAGTTTCTACTGCTGTTCTCTGCCGATCCTTTATATTTTGTCTAAACTCTTGCCTCTTTTTTCCCCCCGTGTGATTCTCTTTACTGCTCTCTCAATCAGTGTAGAAATCTATGGGCGCCTGCCTGCCTAGCTGGTGGAAAAAAAACTGCAGCTAGCAAACATAAAATATTGTCCACTGAGAAAAAAAAACATTGTACGGATGGCCCTTTGCCATATTTTGCAGCTTGGAATTGATTAAAGATTTAATCTGGCACCATCTCACTACACTCCAGCACTCCAGCAACAGTGCAACAGCTACTCCTTTAGAATGAACTCGACTTTGGACACTGTAAATGCACTCGAATAAGACTTTGGACTTATTAGAGTTTTGTGCTCCAAATACCACTTTATGTGCACCATTCAAGCCAAAAGGACTTTGCTGCTGAGTCTTGTACTCAGTCTTTGCCTACAACAGATAACTATAAGAATATGTAACAGTATTATAGATGTCCAAACAGTGGAAAGGTGCCTAATCCACATCTGGCAACAGAAATCAGAAGACAGGAGTACATTTTTTTTCCCTTTTCCTTGGAGTACAGCTGGGCTTTATCCATCACTGGGGACTTGAATTTGTATTCTGTAAGTGCACTAGCTAATGTTTGTCTTACTGGTGTATAGTACTCCATGATGGGGTAGTGTAGCTTCTTTCCCTTGGTTGTGCGCCCGGTTAGAAAACATGTCTGGCAGATGTCCACATTGAACTGCTTCAGACTGCGATACCTGTCAAGATCAATATAAAAGAGAGGCTCAACTGATGTTTGCAAGAGAACCAGACAGAGTAGAGTGGCTCAGTGTGTGTAGTTGTGTTATCCTGCTGTTGGGACATAAATCTGTTTACAAAGTCACGCTGAGACCTTTTGGGGTTTTTTTCTTCAAA
>VURO01020017.1:39234-56328 GCA_015108175.1 Pelvicachromis taeniatus
AGTCATTTATAAAAAAAAAAAAAACATAAACAAAAAAACACCCAAACAAGGAAACATTTAACATAAGCACGATAATGAAAATAAAATCAGTATGCAAATTCAGTGTAATCATGGAACTATGATTGGTTCATGAAGGTACCACTTCATGTTTCAAAGACTTGATTAGTTTGTTACATCTGAACAAACTGCATTCAGCTGTTCTTTCTCTCACTGTAGATCTCAACTATAAAAAAAAAAGCAAGGAACACCTGGTAACAGGGGCTTTGTACAGAAACAGTTTACTTAATGATTAACAAACTTAATTGTACAATTATTTTCTGCCAGACTGATTCCAGTTTGAGCTGCAGTTTGAGTGATTCCCAGTGCCTGGCTATGGCCTGAGGGATCAGTGTTTAATCCTGTGTATTCCTGGCATGTCAGAAATTTTGGTCAGCTCTTCTTAAGTGATTATCGCCAGAAACTGTAAAGAGCATGTTCTACCATTGTTGGAGTTATATTTAATGTGTCATGTTTACATAGTAGTGAATGACATTTGATCTGCAAGTGTCTCCATATTTTTTCTTTCTTACTTTCTATTTTTAGCAGAATTGCACAAAGCATCGCTGCCTTTGTCTGTTTGTCTGACGAGGCATTCATCTTGCATTGTAAACAGAAAGCACCGACTAAGGTTTCTGTGATTAGTTCTGTAAAAGGTGAGCACAGAACTTGCAAACGTTTGGCCATACCTATAAGATCAGACATTAAAATACTGTACCACTGGTAAAAATGCAATATGTCTACCAGCTTTGAAAAATAGCAAATGAGCCCAATTTTGATCTAACTACTTAACCTGCCATGGAAAAAGTACATTTGCTCCGACAACACAGACACTAACCGTGACGTTGCACTTACTTGATGTAGTAGGGCACTTTGTTTGGGGAGATAGCACGCTCCCATGGTATCTGCACTGAACCTGTGCAAATACAGAGAGACAAAATCAATTTTGAAATAGGGATGTCATGCATGAACAGCCATTGTGCACAGTGTCCCTGTCAGCATGTCCAGACACCATATCCATTCAGACCTTCTTAACAGAGCTAAACAGGCACAGTACAGCCAAAGAGACAAGTCTATTGTGTGGGATTTCCACAGAGTATTGGTTTGTTTGGCACGGCGTAATAGAATACTGGAGGTAGAGAAGACGGTGACACGGGGTGGCTGTAGCATTTAACGGTCCCCCCCAAACTAAATCACACAAGGTTCAGCTAAGAATCAAAGAGGGTATGAAGACAATACCCAACAACAGTCCAGGTCACTGCCCATTATTGTTTAATGACATAGTACTGTGCAGACCTGTGTGCTCTGTATCTATAAAACACACCAAACAGCCAAACATTAAAATCACTAGCATATAGGTGAAGTCAATAATTGATTATCTTGTGAGAATGCAAAATGTTGCCTTGGATCCTGGATGTTACCTGGACATCTAAACTCACCGTAACAACCCTTCCAAGGCAACAGTACAGTAGTAGTGGCGCAAACAAACCTCTGCAATGACTTTCATCTCAAAACTTCCCAGATCACATTTTAATCGCTAGAACAGGCCTGATACACGGAGGCCCCACCTGCACCTTAAAAGACCCAAAGGACTCACTGACAACTTCTCCATGCCAGACACATCTCAGAATAAAGTCCACGCCTCAGTGCGTCAGAGCTGTTTTGGCAGCACAGGGGGAACTACAATAGGCAGGTGGTTTTAATGATTGAGCTGATCACAGTACACACAAGATACACACCACTGCTGAAGTAAAAGGTACTAATATCACACTATAAGTACTCCACTACAGGGCCTAATCTAATTATACTATGAAGACTAAATATACTCGCCTTGGCATAAGTGTAAATAATACATAATTATTTGACAAATTCGACAAACCTACTAGATACAATACAGTTTTTCCTAAGGAATCACAAATTAAATTATTTTGAATATTCTTAATACTTAACAGTTTTGTGTCAGTGGAACTTGTGTGCATATAGATGCATATCCATGTACTATATGAATATGAAACAAGCTGAAATATAGGCATGTTGGTGCATAAAACCACATAGACATAAACCCAGACATCTCTGCAGGGCATAGTGGGCTGAGCTGGCAGTGAAGTAGTGCTATATAAGCCCCAGTGTGGCATCTCTGATCCAGCGTGACAGCAGTAAATCTGGATGGGGTTGGTGAGGACACTGGAGACACACAAGTACACACCAACACTTTAGATGCACTTGCACAGAGAGAGCCCTGCATCATTCAGCCTTTTCACTTCATCAGTTTAAACTAGGCAAGGTAAATCACATTTTTCAGCCCCCTACAGCCCCACCCCCACCCCTACCTTCCCGCTACTCCTTTGTAGTCTTTGAAGAGCAGTAGGTAAAAGAAAAGACAGAATTCACAAATATGTATCTCTGCTCAAATGAAAGCAATGACTCTTGTGATGAGCTTCACCGGGAATGCTCATCACAGCAGCGTGCTAGAGATGATAAAGACAGATGCACAAAAGCCTCCCAGCTCCACCTCTAACCCAAATGCACACACAGCCCAGCGCGGGCACACAAAAACACGGCAATTAATAGCCTTATCACCATTAAACTGTAATACACCTAGGCTTCTTTTCGCCTGCCTCGGCACAGGGTGGTACAGAATGGTGCAACATGAGGCACCAACTTCAAATAGCTCTTACTGGAAAGGAAGTGCTGCGATCCGGGGCCAAAGTCTCTATGTGCATCCTGGAGCTGCTTCAGCCGCTCCTCTATGGAACCCTGTGGACACATGCAAACACACACATGCAAAGTCAAATCAAAGGGAATCGTGCTATTCGTCCCTGCACCACAAAATCCCCACAATAGAAATGCACACACAGACCACCTGCTTCTCCTCCATTAGTTAACTGTGGAATATAAATGATGTCTTTTTTTTTATCTGCTGCTCCTCTTGAAGGACTTTGAGAGCCTTTGAAGAGCACCAGGTAGGAAATGAAGACTGATATTAGAAAATAATATGTTTTGTTGAAACGAGAGTAGTAGCTTCTGGATGCAGTGTCAGTGCAGCGGGGGGAAAACGAGCTGGAGGAAAAGAGGATGACATGAGTGAGAGAGATAGACGGGTGCAACAGCTCACATGTGTTGCGTCAATAATCATGGAGACCGTGGAGTTGACAAAATTAAGTTTGCCACTGCTTTTGTAAAAACATTTCATCAGTTATGTTTCCCACCAAATGGGATTTAGTCTGCCTAATCCTGGTTTATTTGAAATATATTGGATTTGGCACTTGAATCATTGTCAGCTGGATGTTGAAACGCATCCTCAAACAATGGGAGGTAAATCCACTCTGCGTGAGGTAGACAGATAAATTGAGAAAAAGAAAAGAGTAGGAGACTGTTAGACTCCAACAAGATGCACCTGCAGTGGGATGTAATTTGTAAAGATAGATATATATTACGTTAACATAGCTCAGTGTACACATATCATTGCCCCCCTACTAGAAAAAAAAGAACACACACTCTGGAGTGTGATTCGAATTGGTTGGGACTAATATAGAGCACTGTCAATGTGCCGAGGAGATATAACTGCCAACTGTTCTGTGTTGTAAAATCTATTTGCTGTACAGGCAATTTGGGTTGCCATAAGGAAGACAAATGACTAAATTATCCATGATCGACAAATATTAGCAAATCAAATTTTGCTAGCGTCAGTCCAGCCAAAATAAACAGGGTACATGATGTTGCTGGGATTTACAATTTATCATTTTAATTAAGACAGCAAAACGTGAAACAGAAAGGAAGACAAAGGAGGAGGTTTCTCCATTTATTTGAAATTAATTAAATTAAATTCAGTTTTTATTTATAAAGCACCAAATCACATCAATAGGTACTTTATATTGTACGCTAAGACCCAACAGTCCTCACCAGGATACCACATCTGTGCATCTTAACTCCCTTATTTTAATACTGTGAATTCATAGAGACAGCAGATCAACTAAAGTACAAACTAGGCCACTCAAACAAGATTGATATGATTTTCTCTCATTTTTAACATCTATCTCTTCATATGTTGCTTGGGACCTTGTACAACCACAGAAAATCTGAAAGCAATCTAAAATCTGGGAGATGAATATCTGCTGGTATCTATGGA
The DNA here is from genome assembly GCA_015108175.1 of Pelvicachromis taeniatus. Lineage (NCBI taxonomy): Eukaryota > Metazoa > Chordata > Actinopteri > Cichliformes > Cichlidae > Pelvicachromis > Pelvicachromis taeniatus. The sequence continues at coordinate 43,400 of VURO01020017.1, forward strand.
TACTCAAAATCTGTTTACCACATTGATCATCAGAGAAGATTATAAGCTTTCATCTACCTTCATTTACCACCTAAATCAAAGACCAGAGGGCACACGAACTGTGCAGCACATAGCTGCTTTAAAGATATACGTAGCAGAAAAAGTTGCTGTGAAAGAACTTTTGCATGAAGACTCTTTTTACCATTTATGCAAAAGGACATGAATTAGGAGCAAGATGAGCCAAACCCTGCTCTTTCTTCATAGATCAAATTGAATAAGAACGTAATGTAATGTAAGAAGCTAATATAAGAAAGCAATGATACTAAACAATACTTCTTAAAAGAGTAGCGAGGAAACACATCAAGATTTGGATTTGATTTTGTACTTTTTGAACACAGTAATGGTTAAGAAATGGCTACATACACTTAGGTATGATTTACTGATGGTTGATTCAGGAGTAAGTTTGTTAGGTTTGGTTGTGCCAGTAGGAAAAAAACAAGTTTTTTTAATCGTGAAATCTCTGTGTAAGCAATTAACTAAACTGTTTAAATTTAGGTTATGATGACTTACTCGCCTCTATTGCATTTTAAATTGAAGATTCCCAATGGTCTCATACCATCTTTGACTTGTGTACATGATGTGGTTCTGTGAGCTTCATCAAGCCATAACGCCCCACTTGTACTGGGGCAGTTTTGAGCCAAGTGGAAAGTGAAAGGTGATGAGAATGAACACTTCTAAGTGGGAAAGGGAGGAATTCTGTGGAAGAATTCAGGTATCTAGGGGTGGTGTTTATGAGTAGGGGGAGACTGATGTGGGTAGTTGACAAACAGCTTGTTAAAGCATTTGCAGTGATGCTGCACCAAGCAGTATAATGTGAACATTTAATCGCTTTTGTAGATTAGGCTGCCCAATCTGAATAGCAGGGCTGGAGGGTAAACCATCGGCAGTGTGTAAATGGTTGTGAATTAACATTATTGAGTGCTGCTGCAATCTAATGCCACCTGTCAGAGATAGCACTTTTAGTATGTTTTAATGTTTTGGGGTTTTTTTGCATGTTTATTGTGGGTGAAAAAAGCTGGTTTGTGTGGACCTCATCTCTCTCTCCAGCTTTACCTCTGTCACTATGGAAATGCTAGCTGTGACAATGGATGACTGGGGTTTTCGGCACATGTGATTGTTTTAAACAATCATCTAAAATCCTCTCATTAACTCTTATTAAAGAAAAATGCATCTACAGTGGAAGAAGCGTTGGCTACTAATCTATATAAATGAAGACCGTGTGGGAATATCTTACTGGTTTTCAAGCAAAGGCCAGTGAACCTAATTAGTTTCACTGAATGAGTATCTTGGATCAAACACTAAAAAGACAAATCACAATGGCATGGCACCTGATAACAAAGTACAAGCTGTGTCTTACACCCACACACCCACTGCTTGTATTTCTGATTCTAGGGAATATATTCTCTACATTAAAACATGTCTGCATACAGACCTATCTGAATGTTTTACCATTTTGTCAGTAAACGAGAGTAACTGACTAAGATCTTAATCAAATTGCTGATGGAAATCAAACTCGCATTTTTGCAGAGATTTTGGCTCTATTTTGCTATTTTTGAAGCTTTGTTGGGTCACCTACCCACCTAATCTATTTGGTTCTGAGTCTCATCGTTCACTCACAACACATTTAAAATTAAACCATATTTAGGATTACATGCTTAGAATTAGTATAGGGGATTGATTGAAAGCATTTCAATGACAGTCTATAGTATTGCAAGCATCTCTGTTCTTACTTAAACAAGTGGTAACCCATTGAGTAGTTGTGTAAATGCTACATTGAGGTGCATTAAAGGGAAAGAGTTAGGGAAACAACACAACTTATTTTGATGAGATATTTCTGTACCAACATGGTGGGTGGACTAACTTACAGACAATCATTGCCATAGAGCATCTACCTACTTGTTTTCAGCCTAGTTATTGAGAAAATCTTTAGAAAGCACTGACTCATGATTCTTACAGGCTGCATTATTATTGTTTATTTGTTATTTGCTTCAGTCCCACAGAGAGCCTGGGAAAAAAAATCTCTTGCTGACAAATCAAAGACACGGCTTCTCTATAGTGGTCTGTTCTGTTTTGTTTTGTTCTGTCCATGAAGTGCTCAGAGCCACGGAGGCAATCTGAAAGTCATACTGAGACAAGTCACAGCGAGCGAGCAAAGTGGGTACTAGGAATTAACTTCTAGGAATAGTTTAACAGACACTGAAAATCATCATGCTCAGAGTGGAGACAGCTCACGAGGAAGCAAGGCTGGAGTGGCAATCATCATGTCAGGGTGTGGAAGAGGTGTCATGACAGTTATCTAATGGGAAGGGGATGTTCTCACAAAAGATGCAGTGAAGGCTGAGAGGGTTTTGTTGTGCTTGCAGGAGTGCTACTAGGTTACTGATGGTGGGTAAAGCCTGTGCTTGAAAAACACTGCAGTTAAAGTAATGCACAGTAGATAATGCATCAACTGAGCATTCTGCTAAGCACTGAGAGCAAGCCAAGTTCAGTTAAATTTTTAAAGGGGGTTAAAAGTAAGTGCTTTCATGGCACTGATGAATTACCCTCTTCATTTAAGTGCATGGGTTCAAATATATGTTCATCTTATTGGTGCACTGATGTACACTCGCTGCACACTTTTCCTATTAGTAACGCCATCAGATGGGTAAAGCTGCTGTATGCAGTCAAGACAGACTCTGTTGGTGGTGGTAGAGATTCCACAACATGTGCAAAACATTGACACTGACATGATCTTATCACATAATATTCTGCAGATTTATGCTATGAATCCATTCCACCACAATGTCACTAAAATAACTATAAGCATGCAGGATATTGTTATAACAATATAGAATACCATTAGTACACATTAGTTTGATGGCTGGCTTGGGTAAAGGCTGTGACACCACTGACAGACAGCTCAAGTGAAATGGAGCATTAGAGTGAATAAAATTAAAGATTTCTTGAAATGTGAAAATCACTGCAAACATTTATGATCATGTGAGGACAGATGTCTAGCAAAAATATCTAATTTAAAAACAGAAATGTTTCATATTGTTTCATATTCTTCTTTATATTGTTGTTTCAGTTCGTTTAACTTTGCAGGCATTTGTTTATGCACAGCTCCTTTAAGGATCTGCCACAGCATCTCAATCAGGTCGAGGTTTGGACTTTGACTCGGCTTATGCAAAAGAATTGATGAAAATGTTTAAAAATCAAGGTATTGCAAATTTGCTGCTGTTCTTGGGAACATTGTCCTGCTGCATGACACGATTTTGGCCATTTAGCTGTTGGTTAAATCACATTGGATTTATAGAATACTTGGGTATACAGAGGAGCAACTCAGTGACTGCAAGGTTACCCAGGTACTGAGCTTGGACTGGTAGTGATGGGGTGCCCACTCCTGGTTTTTAGTTAACACGCACAGGAGTGCTACAGACCAGGGAACTGTCAAAACCTCAGCTGTTTTAGAGGTGGTCACACTTTATCAAGTGCTGCTAATTTTTATAATATACAGTTTCATAGACAAAAGCTCTCTCTGACATCTTTACAGTGCTTACACTTTCTATGCAATTTTTTAAATTAACAGTTTCATACAAATCCACACAGGCCTTTGAAAAATTATGTTGCAGCCAGGTGTTGCCTATCAAAAGTGCATGATAAGGGTTTCTGTGCAGTTTAAAATATTTAAGCAGGCATCCTCACATTAAACTTAAAAAAAAAAAAAATCCTCATTGGATATTGTGAACCCCACTTTCTCACGATTACTATATCAGCATGTAGCAAATAAAAATAATAATAAAACAAAAAAATAGAAGATATGAAATCTGCGATTAAAAAAAACAGAAGGGAATAAGATATAAAGCAGGAAACGTAGAGGAGAAACAACTCCACAAATTAGTCAGTATTTTACAGCATTGGTGTTGGTTTAGTTTTCATTTCCTCCTTATTTTATGATTGATTTCACACAAAAGACAAAATCACTGTTAATGAAAAAATTGTATTCTAAAAATAAAAGAAACAATACATGTTTTAGGAAGTCCCCCTAAGGTTTAAAGCTTCTTAAGAGGTTTTATATCCTCCTCCAAATGGGTAGGAGGCACTCATTACTTTTTTCCCCCAATTGTTATGCCTTCAATTACAATGCTTTGGGGCTCTTAAGCTTATGAAGGTTAGGACTGACTCTAAATAATTGTGACCATTAAACATATTTTATAACAAAATGCGTGCTATCTAAATTTCTGCTCATTTCCTTAGTTTGAGCTCCCTTAAAAAGAGAGAGAGAGAGACAAAGAAAAAGCGAGAGATCACAGGAACAAAATGCCATTGGAAAAACAACAGATGTTCATAAAGCAGGTTCATATTGTGATAAGAATGTCAAGGCTGCTAGGCTTTCATACATTCACATCCTCCCAGTGCAAATCCAACACTCATTCAGCCAAGTGTATATACTATTAGTAAGAATTTGGAAACTGATTTTTATTCTGTGGTAAAAGAGAAAAACAAAGTCACTGCAAACTAATGGCAGTCTGAAACAGTGAGAAAACTAACACTTAAAGTGCACCATAGTTTCATTTAACACATTCAATAAATAGTGTACATTTTGATGCTAAGAGTGTTTATTTTCCCCTGAGATTTAGAAGCTTCAAACCATAACTTTGTTTACAGACGGTAAAAAACGCTAACTAGATTGCCTCTAAAGTTCAAAATACACTTACCAACACATCCTTTCAGCTTAATGATTTTAAGGCAACTTTTGTATGAAAGTCGTACACAGACAGTAATGTATAATGACACTGTACTCTGCTGGCTGGTGGATTTTTTAACTAATCAAATAGCTATATTTCTGCATTCAGTCTTTTCACTTAGATATAGTAACTGCCTGCCCATGAATTTGATCTAATCTGATATATTTTCCCAAACAAACATATTTTCGAAAATTTTATACTATTTCTTTAAAGTTACCAATCTTGTGATGTTGTTATCCAGTGCCTTTAACCGTTCTGTGAGTTAAGTGAGAGATACATCATTGATCTTTCAGCCTGCAAACATACTCTGATCTTTCTCTTAAATGGTATCAAAACTCTTCATCACGCACACGGCCCCTCATCAATGTCCAAAAGCACACCACTGTTCTTCACAAGCTCAAAAGATGTGTAAAACATAAAACAGTTGGAAGCCAGAAGTGCAGACACCATTAGAAGCCCAAACATTGCGCAAGGAATCACTCTCTTATGTCCTCTTTGAATGTGACTGCTGTTGACAGAGTCAAACGGGCACTCTGGACCCAGTAGTGAACTCTACCTGAAGCACTTTCCATCTGCTGTTGAGATGCTCCAGGGCACGGGCATTCTCCATCGATAAATGGACGTCAGAGATTGCCAGCTGGTGGGCTAGATCATTGATGTGCTTCATGCCCTCTTTCACCTGGGTCAGTTCCTCCTTAAATAACTAGAGGAGCATGAGCGAGAACAAGAAAAACAGAGGACCACAGGGAGGTGGATGTAAACAAGAGTAGTGGAAAAAGAGAGGGGGAAAACAGATTAAGTACAAACTATTTAATAACATCAGACAAAGATGGAATCATAGAGCAACCCAGAAACATCCAGTCTAGACCAACTACATTTAAATTAAATAAATAAATAAAAAGAAATCAATGGAAACTTGATCCGTTATAGCTTTCTGCTCTGTTTTAGAAAGAATTTGGCAGAAGGCCATTTTTTAAGATGTCTTAAGATCAGAGGAGAGAATGTACAGAACTGAAACTTAACCAGCCCCAGCCCCTTTTTATAGTGTGTAAATGGAGAAAACCAGAAAATTTGTAAAATAACTAAGATGGAATGTGAGTACTTCAGCAGTTTATGCATGCATACTGATGCCTGTGTCCCTTGCATTTTGCATTGTTGGTTGTATGACCTTGGTGTTCATGATTTTGTGTCAAAACCTTTGCTTTAGTTTTTCTAGAAGCTTCACAATCCCAAATCTAAGCTAAACTCAGTTTAAATGTGAAAATGACTATCAAAAGCATACAAAATAAAAAGAATAATACTAAAGTTATATTTGGATTTTGAGTGTTGATTAGACTTTTAAAAATGTCACTTTAGGATGTGTGGAATGTAGAGTAGATGTACATTCGAATGCAAAAGTGTCTAGTGTACTTTTATAATTGCATCCTGTGTGCATCCATGTGTCTGTTTTTGTATGTGCATGCACCCATGTGTAAGCACAAGGGAGTACAGATGACGCCAACTGACAAGCCTGCCCTAAAGACTGAGCTGAACATGTGCTGGCTGTGACAGGAGTCCAAACAGTGACATGATTATTGTGAAGTGCCCTCGCTTCTAATGAATAGCGCCACACAATTACAGGCAGCGGCAACAGAACTCAGTACTCTGTAATGACTAAACCAATGACCTGTCATTTGTTTAACAACATCTATTCAGCTGAGATTTGTAACCCCTGCCACATCGCAGTGTCATTTTGAAGTGCCATGTCCTTGTCATCGTCTGTCAGATTACAGCCTTTCTGGCAGGAATGTGCATGCAGGCAACAAAAAACAATCATTTTAAAGGAACACAGCTTGAAACAGGTCATCTATTTATGCAGGAGGATCACATCATTGCAGTTTTTAGGATTTAAAAAAAAAAAAAAAAGCTGGATGTCACTTTTTTGATGTTTGTTTGTGAGATGTCGTAGTGTCACAATGTGTGCTTTTTCAGGAATAGCCAGAGGCGATAATCTCAAAGGGGACAATTAGGTTACTCTACAGGTAAACCCAATTTAGATTAGTGAGAGAGAGAGATAAGAGAAAAATAGAGCTGAGAGTGTACTGCAGATTGGTACCTTGGTAGCATCTATGTGGTCCTGCAGAGAGTCAATGAAGAGGTCTCCAACAGGCTCCCAGGCATCCCTCACCCCCTCTGCCTGCTCTAAGGCCCCTGACAGCTCTTCCATTGCTGCCTGTATCTGAAGAAGACGCTCCAAAGTCCTTTCCATATGTCTGGAGGTTTTGTAGAAAGTGCAACATATTAAAGTTAACTACCCGATCAATTAAAATCTGGAATCGGTGTGAGGAAATAAATCAATCAAAATCCATGGAGCATGCAGTGAAACACCCCATTTATCCAAATTTACAGGCTGTCATTTCAATAAGGCGGTGTATATAAATATATATTTCATTCCACCAGTTCCAAATGCCTTTTGTGCAAAAACAAGTTCCAATATTCAGAAAAGTGAGCTCTGAATTTTCATGACTTCAAACCTTGATAAATGTGTTTTCATAATTGTTTCTGTAATGGATTATAGCTGCCACATTTTGTAATCAGGTTATGGTAATTGTATTACATGAAATATATTGCTACATAAACCTGCTGTGGAGGCACACACACACCCGCAGCCACAGGAAGGAACAACTCTTGGCTTTAAAGCCTTAAAAAGCACACACACACGCGCACACACACACACACAGGCATTGGTCTTCTTTTTTTGATAATATAATAGTTTTATTATTTATATATACCAAAATCTCATTCTCTGAAACAAACACAGTGAAATGAATTTACTGAATTAATCGCTCTTTGAACAAAACCTTTTCCATGTAATTTCTTACCTACTTCAACATAATTTGCAAAGCTCATTTTCTCTTATTGCTAAATTTTTAAACACAATCACTCACAAAAACATAAATGTATAATGGGAGTTAGAGCTGACAAAGGTTAACCACAAATGCAACACCGATTTAATTTCTTAACATGATTCAGAAATATTTGCTCTTATTGCTAATGATCTAATTTAACCAATAGAAAGAGTAAATTGATACCAACAATGAGTAGAATAAATGAAAGGAATAAAAATGTGAAAAAAAATTGTCTTTAGAAATTTATTTTTCATTTTCCATGTTTATATTTCACATTTATACCTCCATACAATTATATACTCACAGGCCACTTCATTAACTACCAGCACTGTGTGAAACGTGCTACATTTAACATCAGAAACGCAGTCCACTGTGGTCAGTGGCAATCTGGCCATTCTCTTCTGACCTATGTTATCAACAAAACATCTCTTTTTTTTGATGATTTCTGATCTTTGTAAACAGCAGAGATGGTTGTGTGGGAAATTACACAGTAGATCAGCAGATTCTGAATTACTAAGACTATACTAAGACCATTTTTGGCACTTAAATCACCTTCCTTCCCCATTCTGATACTTAAATTAAATTTCTGAAGGTCATCTTGACCATGTGTAAATGCCTAAATATACTCAGTTGCTATCATGTGACTGACCCATTAAATAGTTGCATTAATGAGGAGTTGAACAGGTGGTTCAGATGAAGTGTACAAACAATCTTCTACCATCACAATCTCAAATATTTGCTGTATATTACATGTATATTTTATTTTTCTAGATTGCACACTATGCCCTGAACACGGTATTGTAATGAATCTTCCATGCTGTTTTTACAGACTATGGTTTTGAGCATTGATCAAATTATTTTTTTTAAAAGAAAGAAAGCAGTTGCTGCATGTATATGATGACAATAAACAAAAGCCAAGAACACTTGCTAGATATGGTCTGTGGACCCTGATTAAGACTTGGAGTTTATATGAATTTGTTTTTTATGCCAGTTTGCTCAAAAAATAAACTTAAAATATCACTCTTAGTAGTTTTCTGTGGTAATACTTGCACTACATGATATCTACTTCTCTTTTTATCTCTTTTGATTTTGTGTTTTTGTTTTTCTTTGGGTTTTTTAATGAAACAATTTTATTATTATTATTTGATGTTTTTTCTGATTTTTTGAGAAAGCAAAGTAAGTAAGCAAAGTAATTCTGAGAAACTGTAATACAATTGTGACAAATATGCATTTCTTTTTCCTTTTTCCATTAACTCCATTCCATTATCTCTCTCTTTATCTGTCTTGTTCATTATACGTAGACTACAGAGAATACTGTGCGGACTCAAAAAAGCAAAAAGAATAATCGCAAATGCCACACCTATCATTTATGTTTAATCATAAGCAAGTTTTAGCCACTCTTCATGAATCTAAAAAAATAAATTAATGAATAGCGAGTTGTCAAATCGTTTCACGGGCACAGACACCATTGAATTTGTTTTATTCACTGATGTTTTATCATTACGAGTTTAATTTAAAAACACTAATCAGTAAAATTGTACTGACAAGGCCTGCAGAGGACACAAATACTTATTTTCTGAGATCTAAAAATAATTTTCCTTGTACTCAACTTGATTATAAATTATGACAGACAAAGAGTACAGAATCCCACTGGTGGACTAAATAAAAGGATGAATAATAACCCAGTAAATCTACAGTGTACTTGAATTGAAGTATATTTGAATTATCAGCAAAATCCGCTCATCATACTGAAAACTGGTCAGTGTGAGCAACATTATAGTTGATATATTGATTGAATTATGGAATGTGTAAGAAGGCTTTTACTACTGTATCTGGTAAGCCTAAAAAAAAAAAAATTAAAAAAAAAACCTGTTCTACTACACTATCTTGAATTCCTCTAATCTTTTTTTAATCTCTTGGGGGGCTCAATCAATTATTTAAACAGAACTAGGTTCAGAGGATAAATGTATCTTTGGTAAAATTTCTAGCAATTCCAAAATATCTGAAATATGGCAAGCTGTCAAATAAATGTAGTAAAGTAAAATTTACCCTGGATTTTGGTGGAAGCATCAGGTGCCATCCAGTGGGAATACTAAAGCATACGTAGCTCCAATTCATAATTAAATAATCCTGATAAATTACAGTAAACAAACCAAGTATGGTTACTTTTCACCAGTTCTGAAACCACACTTTATCAGAACAAGACATATTAAATATATTACAAATAAAAGAGTCTAACCTGTGGCGGTCCACACAACGTGCTGTCAGTTTTTCCCACAGGTCACTGGCTACGTTCGCCTGCTTCCATACAGAGCGGCTCACATTCAAGATCCGCCGGCGTGGAGACACCTCTGTGGAAGATGGAAGAGGTTTGATGGGGTCATGCAGAGGTAAAAGCGTAAAGGTGCAAAGGAAGAAGTAATAAGCGGGAGCATACAGAGAAATAACAGGGTGAAGAGAAGAACGGGGGGTTAGAAGTCAGTCAAGAGAAAAGTAATGATTTAAGAAGGATGGGATATCAACTCGATGACTAGAAACAGGGAAAGAGAAAGGCAGGGGGCAGCTCATGTTGGGGAACACAGTAAGGTTGATTGCTACAGTATTCCCTCAATGAGCAGCCAGAGGTGAGAGCCAAACACTACAAAGAGGATGTGACCGTGGAGAACCAGAGGAGCATGCTGTATTATTGATCTGAGCAGATGGTACTTTAGAGGTGGTGAACTAGAGCTAATTGGTCCTGACCCACACATTTTCCCTAAACTCAGTGTGACACGAGAGGACGGATCACTGCTAATAACTGCTAATGGAACGTTTCACCTGCATGGGTCCTACCAAAGGAACTCAACTGAGGGGGTGTATGAGTATGACATTTTGGCTGGAGCAGCAGTTGGCACAGCCGATGGAGGGAGCAGACCTTTTCCATCGGTCAGGGTCTCCTCGGGCTCCTGGAAGGGGTGCTGAGCCAGAAATGCCTGGGCAGACTCCAAGACAGAGTAGATAAATGGCCCACGGGACTTGACATCCTCCATGAATGCCTGCAGGGATATAGAGGGAGATCAAAAAATGTAAAACTATCTCCAAACTTAAGTTCTTTTTAGTCAAAGAACAATAAGGAAGACATAGGCGTAGTTGAACCTGTGTCTACTCTCAGGGCATTCTAATGCTTAATTATGCAAAATAAATGGTCAAATAACTGAAATATTATTAGAAAATATTATTTCAGTTATTTGATAAATGACATTGATCACCAATCATTAGTTTTGGTTTGGAATCTCACTGCTTTTTTGAAGTAATGTCAAACTTTTTCTAGCTTAGTAAAAAGTAGAGATAGATTTGATATCGGTCCAATGGTATTGAACATCAGGGACAATGAGCAGATGAATGGTTCATCTAGTCAGTTCAGGTCTATGTTGCTCCGAATTTACTTTGTCATGTGACAGCAGCTGCTATCGGTAGAGCTAGTGTCAAGAAAGTGAAAAGCAAGGGGGCAGCAGTTTGGAGGTATTTCACAGTTTTCCATGTTTTCGAATGGCTTTTACCTAAACTTTAAACTGATCAGAGTGAATTGACGTGACTCAAAAACATCCAGCGATGACATTGGTTGTTCATGTACTTTTACTTTCATCATGTTCACTCATAGATTTTACGTGACATGCTAGAAGGTCATTAATGTAGTGTAACATTTGTTGGTAATGTTTAATCACAGTTACAGTAATACCGTGTTGTTGTCAGTGCCATTAATTATTACTTCACTAGTGTGAATAGGAAAAGGGAGAATCTACTGTGGCTGTCAATGACAGTAGTTTGTACCCTAATGTCTTGTTGCTCGTGTTGCTGCAATTGCATCTCTTATAACTGCAGTCTTCATCTCATTGTCAACCACTTCTATGTCTGGTTGACTGGCCAACAGCTGCTTGTCTGTCTGGATCTTGAAGTCCCACAGGACCTTCGCCCTGTTGTACGCAATCACTTTCATTGTCTCGCATTGGGAATTGGGGGACTTCTAATACACATGCACCACAAATGTTCCTGTACACTATCTCAGTCACTTGGTTGTGCCTTTCAGTGTGTGCTGTCCCAGCTCACATATACATGTTAGACCTTCGTGTTCTAGCAAGAACCTGTGACTGATGATCACCTAATAAAAAAAACTAATACATACAATATAATGAGGTGATGTTTCCAGTTTTACAAGTTGAGGACTGCATAAATCCACCACTGACAAGCATAGAGAGAATTTCCGATTAATGACGTGTGTTGTTTTCACTTGACACACCACAATAACCCTTTTCACTTAAAATGAAACAACAGGTGAACACAAATTCTACAAATAGCATTAACAAAGATTCTGTTCTATTTAGGTCTAAAGCCTTAATTAATGTGGTTAGCAGCTCTTTTTGCAAACCGCATAAACTCTGCTGGCTCCTCTTCAATTGGACATTTCATGCTAAAATTATGCCTTTAAAAAAGCTCTAACAAAAGAGTCTGGGGGGGAGATACTGTTGGCTGTAAATATCAAAAACACAACCGATAAGCCGCACCAGTACAAAAACACAGAAAACTAGCTGAGGTACACAGCACTACCCTTTAGTCACTATAATCTACTAGTCATACCAAACTGAGGATTTTTCTAATGCAAGTCAAACAACTTTTTACATGCCATAAAAATCACCCAAATCACAAAAGAGAGACTTTTACATATTAATAATCATCAGCTGACAAGTCTACCTAAGCCTAATATCAAAATATCAGTAAAACTGACTCTATTTATTTATTATTTTAAATTAAATTCATTTGGATTTATTTAAGATAGTCAATAACATGGCAACTCTGTGCAACACTATTTAAATGGGAAATCTGGATATTAAAGATAAAACTTTATGGAAGTTTCTCTCTGTGAAACCACCAGTGGAACAAGTAAAAATGTAACAAGAAACCCACTGAGTATACTGGTTAGAGAAAGGGTGTGTTTGACTATGAATTTTTTACTTGGTGAGAATAAATATTTTATTTTTTCGTCCAAACATTGCATAACCTTCCATAAAGATTACAACATGCCACACAGGTTGATTAGCTAAACTATTTAAGAAACACTAAATGGCGTATGTGATGTAAAATTAACTTGCTCAAAACCATGGGTTACTTAACACACACACACACACACACACACACACACACACACACACACACACACACACACACACACACACACACACACACACACTCCCTCCATTCACATGTACGCATTATCCTAAGCAAAGCATTGGAGGTGTGT
>VURO01020022.1:0-11046 GCA_015108175.1 Pelvicachromis taeniatus
ACACACACACACACACACACACACACAGGCCCTCGAAGGAAGCCAAGATGCCGCTCCGTGTGTGCACACATAGGTGTGAATCGGTAAGCAGATAAAGAGGGCATAGTGGATCAATTTTTGTGGCAGGGAGATGAGAGCGTGGCATACAGATGGCATTTCCCCGCCTGGCATCACACCAAGACGGTACAAGGAGGTGGTTATCACTGAGCATGCTCATAAACGACATCAACAGGGGCCCGGAAGCCTCGGCCCTGATCCTGACCGTTTTATTCGGCACATTTAATCAAACCTTGAAAACCGTTTTAATGTCAAGCTGCTTTAAACTTCAGTTGCGGAGCATTTTTATCTTAAACTGACTGATGTTTGGATGCTTTAATGATGCACAGGCCCACCTCAAGTCAAGACCTCTGTGCTGTTAACCTTCACGTGTCAGACTGGGGTCATTTATAAGGTGTCGTTGGGCTATTTTTAAACATCCAAATCATTCTTTACAACTTTTCATATTTACTGCAGGGATTGGTCCAATGCTGTAGCAGGGAAACGCAACTACGTGGACTCATTTATTACCTATAGGAGTGTTTTGTTAAGATTACCGGCTTTGGTTTGATTATAATTTCCCACTCGTGATTGTTGCATTGTGATTTTTCGCAGTGAATCATGGCTAATAGACCCACAGTAGAGTTACTGCTGCACAAACCTCGAGGCAGACACTTGATGTCCAAAGATGAGTCAGCACCGATTATCAAATGATGTTTGAATTCTTCTGTATTCTGAATATTCCTCATGTACGGACGACACATTCGATTTAAACAAAAACAACAGACATACTGTGACGAGGTCACTGTTAATTCATCCAAACATCTTAAATTCTGTATTTATTGCGATTATTGTGCTGATTTATTGCTATTTTTTCTTTAACGGTTTGGGATGCACTAATGTGTAAAATACTGCACTGCTGTGTGAATCGATTTAAATATACAGTTGTTTCTTTCTTCATTCAGTTAGACAAAGCATGGCTGAGGGCCGCACTACACCATTAGTTGTTATGTGTTTATCAGTTAATAAGTGCAGGAAAAATACCTGGCACTATAGTGAATCCAGCAGCTGTAACCCCACAGAGTAGCCCCTCTCGTCCTCCCCTCTCTCTCCCCTTTGTGTCACTTTAATGTTTCTACAGTGTGCCTTTTCACTAAATAAGGAATCACTGCTCTGTTAAGAATTTGTCCTTTTGCAGAATATCGGCTTCAAAGTTGATTTCAGATGAATCGTCTTCTCCTCCATGCTCCTCTTTCCACCTCAAAGCTTCCCCTCTTTCTTTTCTTCCTCCCCTCCTCCTCGTCCTCTTGTACCCGACTGTCCCAGTAAGCTCACGTCAGTGGCACAAATAAAACATCACGAGTCAAACCTTTGTCTCAGAACGGAGACGAGGCCGACCCTAACTTATAATCTCCTGCCTTGAACTTTCATCAAACCCTTAAATGTCCACATCACTGCAGAGACTACTCACAGGATGCTCGTTTCTCTATAACTCACATCTGTCGCAGCTGGACGGTAAATCAAAAGATATTTAACAATCTTTTGACACCAAAAGACAAAGACGGAAACTTCAGGTCTTCACACTGACCTGACAATGTGTGTGTGATTCAGCATGTGTGTCAGCTGAGAGGGAGAGGTGCGTTTGATTCAGTGCAGGTATATATTTTTCCCAGCAGGGCGTGTGTGTATGAGGGCAGGTGTGTTTCTTCTCTTGCTCTGAGTCATCTCTCTCTCTCTCTCTCTCTGTGTGTCATCGACTGGCCAACCAAATCAGCAATTACTCGCACGCCCGACCATCGCTCAATGGACCTGCCCAAGCACCAAATAAGAGCTGGGGAGAGATGTGCACACACACCAACACACAGAAAACGAAAGGTGGAAACACACCTGTGAGATGTAAACTCACAGACGCAGGCAAACGGGGACCAACAGATCCACACCCACACCCACACCCACACACACCTTTCTTCCCAGCAGCTGACAACTATCTGTGGCTGCGACAGAAAGGTAGAGCCTCTGAATGTTAAGTGCCTCCCTCAGGGAGGAAAATAAGGCCGGCTGATAAGTTAGTCAGCTGCAAATCCAACAAGTCCACATCAAGGCAGAGAGGACCGCGGTGACACGACACACACCACCTTCTCCACCTCGAGTCACACAGCATCTGTGCTCTCGCATCACACGTGTGCCCACCATACAAATCCACCACACACACACACAAGACAAAGACAAAAACACGGCTCAAAACAATGCACACACTCGCTTAAAGCAGGCTCGCTGATACAAACACACACTCCGTTATGTGAAGCAGAAAAAGCGAAATCCTCCCATTCGACTCCAGCAGGAGCTCGATAAATAAAAATAAATAAAGCGGCCGGAGAAGAGGGAGGAAATCAAGCTGAACGCAGGCAGCGCCGCGCCGGCTGCAGCTCCACTTTGGATACGCGTGTCTGCCCCCCTCCCCCCGATCTCCTCTCTTGCTAATTAGAATTGATTTATTATGGACCAGGTAGCTTATCAGGTGCCCGGTGAAATTACAATGGGTGTCCGAAGGCCGCGAGGAGAAAGGGGGTGGTTTGTGGGAAGGGGGTGGTGCTTGTCAATGTCGAATAGCAAAATCAATTAGCATTGATTGGCGAAAGGTTCATTTTGCCAAAGAGGACGCAGTCGAAGGGGATTAAACTTCCATAGGCCTCTGACAACTTTGATACGACACAATGGCTGCTTTTCTGGTTGCGGTGAAGTTAACAAGCTTTCAACAATATAACTGCATTTTTTTTTTTTTTTTTTAAACACTGCAAACACTGAACGCAGCCGTGATCAGATTTCACATCAGGCATCGGCTAGTCGGGTCTGGCTGAGAAACAGATAGCATTGATCAAGTATCTGGGAGTGAAATCCCTCGCAAGCTTGCATCTTAATCCTCATCAAGCCGACGCAGAATTCAAATCATCCTGCTTCAGGCTCCCGATGAAGGCTGGCCACCCGCTAACGAGCGGATGCCAAGTAGGGAGAACTCAGAAGAAGAGACACGAACCACTTTACTCCAACTCAAGCGACCCTGACAGTCGCGTTTACCCTCCTCACTACGAAATGGAAAATAAACTTCAACTACTGCTGCCTGTCTCGTCTAGGACTCATTTTGGGAAGTAATTAAACTCTTCCAGATGTTCTGGTAAATTTCAGGATGATTTAGGAATGAGAGAGCAAAATGAGCTCCTGATTGTTTTACTTCACTTGTTACATAATCTCCTCAGCTGTGAAACCTGCTGTTTAAAATGCGTCTAAAGCCACAAAATTAAGAGTTTAATGTACGCGTGCGCAGCCTCACTGCGCGTGTGCGTCTTACCCTCAATGGCCAGCATGGCTCTCAGCTCCCTGTTCAGCAGTTCGAAACGCCTCTCCAGATCGTGCTCTTTCTCCCTGTGGCAAGTTAGGAAGAGGGGAGACGGGAAACACACACACACACACACACACAAAGTTCATCAATATGTTAATGACTAAATCATTAAGTACTTAAAGAAACCTGCAATAAACATCGATTCGGCCACTCGCCTGAACCTTCTCCGGCTTCGCATTAATCTACTGCACATAACTGATACTCATAGTGCACAGCCCTGGGTGAACGAGTGTGTTTGTGTGTGTGAGGATGGGAAAAGGGAAATAAGGAGTAGAGTTTGGGGGGGTTGGGGGTGAAAATGCATTAAAAACAGAAGATGAGGGAGTAGATGTGTATATGCTAGCGTGGCCCTGTGTGGGTATATCTGGCACCCGCAGCACAAATTGAATTCTTTCCTCTTTCAGCCATATTAAAAAATGAGCTAATTCGGCCCTTAATAGAATTTGTCCTTCACAGGCGCCTTTTTCTCTTTGCCTCCACAAAGAGAGAACAGAAAGGGCTAATAATCAGCTCTTCTGTCAATTGGCCACTTTAAAAGCCTCTCCTTTCCCACGATATAATGTGATTATGAATACTTCAGGCTCTCCTCCACTTGCACACTTTGAAATCCCTACAGCGGCAAATGAGGGAAAAAAGGCAGCGCGTGTCTCCACCTGTCGCAGCTGACCACATACAAAGAGACTGCAGATAGAGTAGTGATCGCCACATTTCTATTGATTTTATATCCCTTTCTGCATGTAAATCAATGAGCGGATAGACAGAGAGGGGGTGAATGGAGTGGCGAGGACACTCCTGCCCTGTGCAGCTTAAACGAGCTCGATCTAAAGCTCGAGGAGCAGGTTTATAACGCTTCTCAGCTGCTTTAATTTGACATGCGCGAAAATTAAATGGAAGCAAAGATGAGGTGACAGAGAGGAAGAACAATACGCACAGCAGAGAGAGCTGGTTCTGTCTCCTGATGAGGGCGTTCTTCTTGTTGACCAGCATGAACCACTCCTGCATCATGGCCTCCTCCTCCTCCTTGTTATTGCCTGGAAAGAGCACAGAAACACACCAGTAAATAAACCAGTAGATACGCACGTTACAGGAAATGTTTCAAGAATAAAACATTGGTTGTTGTTTTTTTTTGTTTTTGCTTTTTACAGCGAATTGAACCTGACATAAAAATTAAAGAACGTCGTGTACACCCGCATATGCACATGAAAAGCGATGAGGCATACAAACGATAGAGCTGCTGCCCCCGCAGAGTCAGCGTGTCCACCAGACATTCATGTGTGGGTGTAAATACTCTCCTCGCTTATGTTCCCTGTGTAAACGTTCACCTACTTCCCACCATGCCTTCACAACGTCAATACGGCTTCAACCGGGGCGGGATTAACTCGGCGATTACCGTCGAGCGCCTTTACAGAGTGAAGCCTCTCACTGTAGGGCAATACATATCCCACCAATCACTCAGCAGGCCTTCAAAAAAAAAAAAAAGTCTCTGGGACTCTCTGCTGCTTAGTGTAATACCTGCTCAACACACACACAGAGCTAGTGAGACTCAGATGCATGGCTAATGTAAGCTTTGCCCACGCCTGGGGCTAAAGCTCTATGCTGTAACTTACTTACAAGGTACAATGGGATGCGCACAACTGATACAGACAAAGCACATCGAATGGAAAGCTTCAAATGTTAGCCAGGTAACAGCGACATCCTCCATCGTGTTTGACCTGGAATACAGTCCAGCTGCCTGGTTGTGGAGTTTGACTCCCACTGTGCATCTGCTGGCCCCCGTGTACTAAAACCACATAATCGTAAGGTTGTAAACATACTGGAACCTGCGATCACTCTCAAACCAGACACTCATAAATGGGAACTAACTGCTCATTGAAGCTTTCAGGTATTAAATGCTTACAGAGAAAGGGCTGATAAACAGCATTAAAAGCCTCCTTTATTTCCAAGTACGGCCCATAAACGTGCACAAAAAGTTTTTTCATATTTTTTACTGTTATCAATGAAACTGGAAAGAATTTAATTTGGAAACAGGATAATAGTCTGAACATTATTTGGATGGTTACTGTAAATTTGCAACCTATTTATAAAACTTCCTAAGTACTGTTTAGTGCATCTTCAGGTGACTAAGTGGGGCTATTTCGGACCAGGAAGTGGTCTGTTGGTGTGGCAAAGATAACAAGGTGTATTTATACTGAGAAGTCATTTATGATGCTGCAAATTTATCTGTTTAATTACAAGTTTTTGTTCCAATTTTCATCCTGTGATTATTACACTGTAAGGTTTTACACCAAACCAAAGTTAAAAGACACCTCGGACGTGTCTCTCAGGATCCTGAGGCTTTGATTAAACTGCAGCATCTGACATCCTGGGAATGAGGATGGCCTCACTGAGCAGGAGCAAAAATAACAACAGTCTGTCAGCCAGCAGTAATCATTACTAAACACATAATAAAAGTGCAAAATGCTACCACTAAAATAACTATTTACTATAATTCCACAGACTATAAAGTCACAAATTATTTCTCAGTTATTGGCAATGTTATCTATTAAGGTATGATAGAAAGATGATTCCTTTAAAGGTAAATCTTTAGATGTTACCTACAGATGTTATGACTACTTTTTTCTGAGGGATGGACAATCAATAAAATTAAAACTGGATTTCCATAAAATAATACAAATCAACATCTCTTTCTGCTTGGTTTGTTTGAATAATATCTCACATGTGTTATAAATTAAAATGCTATTTATTCTTTATCGAATCTCGAGGTCAGCTGAACGGCGTCAGTGGCGATAATCCAACAGTCAGCAAAGCAACGGATGAAAACCGAGCGTCTGAAGGCTCAGCAGCTGCTACAGCAGGTATCCTCACAGAATGAACACAGAGATTTTAAAACGTTAATAATTAAGCTTCCGTTTAACTCTGCAGTGGAGATATGAATCTTTACATTCACTGTGGTAAATGCAGAAACCATTTTCAGAAGATTTCTATCATTTATTGTCTGAGTATTGTAGCTGTAACCGATGCATCATTTATTTGATGAAAAACTGTAAATAAATAAATTACCAAGCTTCTTAGGAGACAAGAAAATAAAAATAATTTTTCCATCTCACACGCACGCACACCACACCACACCACACCAGTGTTCATTGCAGCAGTGGGAGCACTGGGCCACTGCGTCACTGATGACAAAGAGCGGCCGTGTGGATGTGTGTGTGGACACCGGTGAGTGTGTGGACATTTGTGATACTCTGAGCCAGCAGATGTATGTAATTTCATTTAGGAGGAGGGAGCGGGGAGGGAGAACGAAAGAAAGAAATAAAAAAAACAAGCGAATGAAAGAAAGCTTCGGGATTTAGCGGAATCACGGGCTCGTGGATTACTGTAGTCAACTTTGAAATGGACGACACTCGGAGGGGGGATAAAGCCGGCGCTGACAGGTCATTGTGCTGCCTCGAAGTCAAATAAAACAAGCAAATAATAATGGCAAATATTAAGCTCCTGTGACATTGTGGCGGGCGGGCTGGAAGACGAGAGGGGATTATAAAGCTATATCCCCCACCGCTAGCCAGCCAGCTGCTACCAGCCAACCAACAGCCACATTTTATGAAAGGAGGGAGGGGAGAGGAAGGCAGGGAGGTCAGAGGAAAAGGTGGGAGAAGAGGGAGGAGAAAAGGGTAGAAGGAAGGAGAAAAGGGAGAGATGGGGGGGGGGGGGGGGGAGGAGGAGGGGAAGAAGAAAGGGGGGGGGGGGGGGGGGGGGGGGGGATAGTGAATGTGAAAGCAAAATGGGATGACTGGAGTGAGGGAGGGAGTGGAGGAGGGAATAAAAGCGAGCAGGTGAGTCAGGGGATCGAGGGATGGAGGCAGGAGACTCGACAGCTGCTCAGCATCCACCTCCGACCTCTAGATCCTACCTGACTCTTAAAGAGACAGACTGGGTGCAGATTTATTGTTATAGGTGGGTTCTAAACCTCTTTTCAACCAATTAAGCATGAGAAAAAAAGTGTTTTATTATACCTGTTAATTAATGTTTTTGAGCTGTTGGTGGAAAACCATTAAAAAAACAGAAAAAGTTATACGACTACACTGTAAATTTACAGGCCAATTGTATTTGATAAACTATTGAAAAGTCTTCAGATTATTTAAACAGTTTTCTATTCTATTAGCTTGACTGCTCGATACGACTGAAATAACTGTACGCGATGCCGTCATCTTAAACGTGGAAAGTAATGGCTGCTTCAGTTTCATGATAATTAAGGCCCTAGTGCTGGGTTGGGGGTTTGATTCCCACTGGTGCAGCACATTCGAAAAACATCTTTGCTCCATAAAAAGCCATATGCTTATAGTGACAACAGACTGCTGAATGTGGTGGTGTATGAAGACAAATGGTGTAAATATCCTTGGCAGCCACCACTGACACTGTGTCTGCGAATCCAGCCTTGGCTCTGAGACACTGTGGATCCATGCTGGCTCTCAGGGGGCCATCTTGGATCAAAGCATCTGGCAGTTTGGCAGGGTGCATTCTGGGTCTTGCTGCTCGCCTTCTTAGTGCTCAACGCAGAGCAGGGCAGAGCAGAAACAGGCCAAACTCCAGTGAGACTGAAGCAATAAATCTGGCGTTGGTACAGCGTGTGATGAGGACATCAAAGGGTTAGTGATGAAGACGCACAGGGTTTATCGCCATTAATATCATCCTTAGTGTTACCTCAGCTATCAACGCAGCTGTGCTGGTGAGAAACACACAAGATATAATCAAGTCAGACACACACACAGAGCTGAGATACAACTGATAGACATATCCCAACAACCCCTCTATCTGATTGCCTGCCTCCCTCTTTCTCTTGTTTCACTCCCGGCCTCTCGCAGAAACGGAACCAGGATACAATGACACCAACTGCCGTGTGTGGAAGGGGGCCGCTATCCTCAAGGCATGAAGACTGTGAGTTTGGGAGCATCCATATGAGAGATGGTGAGAGAGAAAGAAAGAAAAGGAAAGGAAAGGGAAAAAAAAGGGGTACAAAGGCAGCCTCTATAGCCAAATAAGATTAAGATAGCAATCTTGGCCAATGTTCCATTCAGTGTAGATAGGAATAATGAAACTCACCCCGAGGTGGTCAAACTGCTCTTGCTGTTGGCCTGCTCTGAATTAAGAGCACCACGCTGCCATGTGCTAAATTCATGCTTTAGCACTAGTTTTAGTGAGTAAACATTAATCGACTTTAACGGCCAGCACTGTATTTTTAATTGGTGACTAACGCATCAACCAGAAGCTGCACTACTGCACTAAACCTGCAATTACTGATAATTTTAGCTTTAAATTACCAGTGTGTATTTTAGCTTCTTTTGGCTGCTCCCTTATTTACAAAGGAGTCGCCGCAGTGGACGGATCTACTGGGACGCTTCGGGGATTTGTCTCCTAACCACTGCACTACACAGAGTGTCACAAAAACCAGATAAGTCACAATGAAAATGCTCAAAATAGGAATGTATGTGGATGTATGGGGCTCTTGTTTCTGAGCATGCAGTGACATCAGTCATTTAGCTTAGCCACTGCCGTGGAGAAAGCAGAAGTCACAACATAAAAGAAGTTTCGTAATAAATTGTGAATTTAATTATGAAGTTAATCTGTGAGAAAAGAGAGCTGCTAATGCTGCTAAATACTCTCAGCAAACTAATGCTTAAAATACATTTTCTCTTTCATTATTGTGATTAGTGGTTTCAAATAGCAACATGTGCAATATTTGCACAAGAGATGTTCATTCTAATTCGTATAAATTGCAGTAAGTGGATGAGCGGGGTGTCCTGCATTTGTTCTTCCCTGGAGAAACTTCTGTGCCTTGAAGGAAGCAGCTTGGATAACCGAGGAAAATGAATGCGACAGAAAGAGAAACACATTAAAAGCTCTGATCACAGCATGTTCATCTCAGTCCTTATCCCACCATTTTGTCATTTAATCCAATAGCTGCTAATCCAATTTGTCTATCGGACATATAAAAAGGCCGGGAGGAGGAGGAGAAAGAAGAGGAGGAGGGAGAGGGAGGAGATGGAGCTGAACTTCTCTTCTGTGTTCAAGTCACTTTCTCAATTGCGGTTTATTTAGGGCCGAGCTGCACTTGTGCGTCTCCCCCCATAGTTCTCTCCATCCGAGCGTCAAGCCCGTCTGATATCAGCGGGGATCAGGGGAAGATGAAAGCCAAAGACACATGAAAGAAAATGAGAGAAGGAGGAATAAAAAGAACAGGATGAACATTGTTTCCTGTGATTAGGTAAGAGCTCGTTAAAAGGCTGTCACTGCAGTGATGTGAATATGCATGACAGGGGCTGGCCTAATCAGAGAGGTTTGTGCCGAGGACCGGAGGGAGGGGGGGAATTGTGTGTAAGTAGCCTACTGAAGACTTGATTTAATTAATGTGAGGAGAGGAGCGTCTTGTTAGGAAAGGAGACAGGGAAGGACAGAGTGACGCTTGTAAGCAGGAGCTTGTAGGGAGCTCTCAAATTCAGGTTTAGCCATAAAACAGCGTCACATCTAAAGCTTACGCTCGTCTTTTTCTCCATTTCTGAAAAGCAGAGTAACACTAGAGTTAAAGATGCATTCAAAGCTATGCACGCCAAATGTTACAACACTGGTGATATGTGTAAGAATCAAACTGCCTAGCCACTGCATGTGATCCCTCCTGCTCTCTCCTTTTCTATTCTCCTCTCCTCTGGAGTGGTGCTGAGGGCTATTTTTCCAGGGGAGTCTTGTACGAGGCCTCTTTTAGGTGTCCTCAATGGCACAATGGGTCCTAGCTCATAGAGCAGATTCCTGCTTTATTGAACCTGTGTATAAGGTCTGGTGAATGGAACACATTAACCGATTCACACTCACCTCTTTCCCCTTGCTCCCCCCGGACAGAGAAAAGAGAAAAGTAAAAATTCTGGAAAAAAAAAAAAGAAAGAGGAGGGAAAAAAACCCTCCTCTCACACTGAGGCACAATGAGTGCCTTTTCCACTGGTGTCATTTGTCAACCACTGCTTGCTTTACAACCTACAAAAGAGGTGGAGGTAGGGGAGAGAGAGGAGGAGCAGCAGGAGTAGGATGTGACAGCGTGTTGGAGGCCCTGAGATTAATTAAATCTGATGCATAATCATAAGTGGGGCTGCAGAATTATTTGTTTCTGATTACACAGAATATGCTAATAGGGTAAGCCCATCTTTCAAATGCTGATGCTGGAAGAGCAACAGCACAGGCCTTTTGAATGAAGATGAACATTTTCATCATATAATAGTTTTGTTACCATAATCAGTAATAACAGGAGGTCAGGGGCGATGAGTGTTATGAAATTATGCTGGATAAAAGAATTATTGCCTGTTTAACACCTGTTTGGATGTGACTGATCAAACTCTGACTCGGTGCTGCGAACTGTAAACGTAGCAGGAGTAAAATCCACTAGAAATACAGCGGTACCGCTTTCTTGTACATTTCTGGTTTGCTTTGATGGTTAATAAGTCTGATGGCGAAGAGAGTGGACATCGGGTCCCATTAAAGAAGTGTTTCAAAGAGCCAGCTTTTTAAAAAACAAAATATCGAATCAATTTCAGTTAAATCATGATTATTAAAGATTTATTTGGTAGAAT
>VURO01020027.1:0-12660 GCA_015108175.1 Pelvicachromis taeniatus
AAGTTGGAAGTTGTTCCATCTCCGTCTGTGATTCTCTTCTTGCATGTTTTGCATATTGCATTTCGTTTTTTGTTGACTAATTCGTAGTTTATGTACCCGAAAGAAATTACTATTGGAAGCATTTTTGGCTTGAACGTTTTTTTGGGGGGTTTTTTGTTTTTTTAATCTGGTTGATCTGATTGGCTGTGCTACGGCTCAAGCTCACATACATACGGAGTGCGGTAAGAATGCCTGAATGAATAACATGAATTAATGGTCCGCACGTTTAATATAGTATGTGTGTTAAATTTTAGATTTGGGGTAAAATATCAAGTCATTTCAAGTAAACAGGTTCAAGTCAATTCAAGTCCCGAGTCATTGGTGTTAAAGTCCAAGTCAAGTCCAAGTCTTATAACATTTTTTCAAGTCAAGTCTAAAGTCATAAAATTAATGACTCGAGTCTGACTCGAGTCCAAGTCATGTGACTCGAGTCCACACCTCTGCATATTGCCATATGTGTGAACATGCTAACTTTCTGAAATTAGGTTCATTTCATGATGCCTGCTACTGAATAGGTAGTTAAAATAGCAGGAACATTTTTCATAATTTTGATAGCTTGTACTCAAAGCTTTATGAACGAACAAAACTACAAATACAATAATTATATTACAACTGAAATTTTATCATTAAAGATAGCTGCTTTTATACATATAAACATGCTGTTTGTGGGGGGTTTGTACAATGCTGTGCAAAAGTCTTGAGCCACAGCCTAAATTACTTTAGGCAAGCTTTCTTGTAATTTCTTTAAACAGCCTTCTGGAATACTTCTTCAGCCTTCTTGAAGGACAATTCAAAAGTTTTCTTTGGATGCTGGCTGCCTTTTGTTCCATTCTCTGTCAAGATGATCCCACACTGCTTTGGGGTCTCTGAGGCCATTCCATGACTATTAATGTTCCATGTGTGCTTTTCTAACAAGGTATACTTGTATTACATTTGGCAGTGTATTTGGACTCATTGCTGTGCTCAGAAATGAAGCTGTTGCCAATCAGAAGCTTTTCAGATAGCACTGCATGGTGGAGCTTAGAGTATTTTTTCTGAATGCATTAAACATGGTGAAATAAAGAAAATAATCATTCAAGTCAGCTTACATGAAAGAAAGTGTTGAAACTAGGCTAAGCTGAGCTAAGCTAAGATAGAGTTTACGCATTTTTAATTGTACTTTTTAATACACGTAACTTAAAAAGGTAATTAAAAACATATGTGGAAAAACAATGTTGTTAGTAAATGTTACTGTTGTAATCATGGCTTTTTGAATTAGAATTTTGTGATGATTACACAATGCAATATAAATCATTTTAAACATCAGATTGGACAAATAAATTTTCTCACTACCAATATTTTGGTATTAAATTTGACTGTAATTTTTTTTTAACAAGCATTTGCTATATATGTCATATATGTCATATCTTTGACTATAAAGCTAGAAAATAGTTGATGGTAAATTTACTGTTTTGATAAGTTGCACTAGTCTGGCTGTTGTATTAACTAAAGCTACTGCTGAAAAGCTGCTTTTTATGTTGTTACTCACATGCACACACATCCACGCTAAACCTTTAATTTCAATTTTCAGTTTTATTTACATGATGTGCATGCCTCCTTGAATTCATTGTACCTCAGTGAATATTTTCCATCCAGATCATTGGAAGTATTCATATATTAAATACTATGCAAGTATTCAGCCCCAAAGAATGCTTTAAGACTTCCATTAACATGATTTCTATGGGTGGACTCTCTCCGCTCAGCTAAAATGGCTAGTAAGGGTGATAATGACACTCTGGCTCACTCCTGGGGATAATCACACACACACACGCACGCACACACACACACACACACGCATATACTACACACACATGCACAATACAAACCATAGTATCTGTTCATGCTGGGCTCATTTGCATTCTCATCAGTATGCATGAAATTTCTCGCTGAACTTTAATACCCTAACTGCTGCATAATACACTTTAATGAGCATAAGAGTGAGCATGACAATTAAAACTCACATTAATCACTAAATGCTGAGGGGTGGGGATGTGGGGATGAGATGAGAGAGAGTGGAGGCAGGGAGGGAGGATACTGACTGAGGACTGGGGGGACAAAGAGCACTCCAGAGAGGATGGGGTGAGGAAGAGAAAAGAAACTGAAGTGAAAATGAAGAAAGCATGCAGCCAATGGATGCAAAGAGGATAAAAATAAGTAGGAGGGGGCTGAAGAAAAGAAGATGTAAAGGAATAGAGTTTACTGAGTTTCTCATATTAAGCGCAGTTGATCTGCCAGGGGCATCTCCACATGAGCAGTAGATGAATGGTGAAGTTTGCAGACAAGCGAAACACCCTCCCCTCCCCTCCCTGTTAGTCCTTATTATCCTTCACTCATTCACATTTCCCCATTTTCTCCTTTTGTTCAACGTCCTCTTTAAAGGGTGACAGCGAGTATTGTTCATAAAGGGGATAGTGTTCCCTGATAATGAAAACCTTTAACGTGCTCCTTCCCTTACTCTGATGTTGATGATTTGAAGGTTATGAATATTCATTTAAAAGAAACAAATACAATCTCATTTGGTTGTCTTTTACACCTCTGATGCCCCCATCCTCAACCCCCTCCAGTCAGAGCAGAGGCATAAATGTTCAGAGGCAAACATTCTTCTGCTTAATACCTCTGTTTCATGCTTTTGTGGTGGTGGTGGTGGTGGTTGGGGGGGGGGGGGTGCTGCAGATTGTTGCTGTTTACCCATTATCTGTGTGCTTTTCTTTAGAGGGAATCAGCATTTCTACCTGATGATTGATGTTTAAATGTTTTAGGGCTGCACAGCTAATTCTGTTATGGCAATGACTTCTGTCTTTGCAGTGAAAACACAAGAAAGAAAAATGACATATGAACTCATAAACCAGTAGTGGTATCTGTATGTAAGTATCTGAAATGTGTGATGCTAGTCTATATCTCTTTCAGAGGAGGAAACTGTACTTTCAGTCTATAAGTCAGGCTACAAGTTACTTGCTAGATAGAGATTTTATTGTAATATTATGTTTTATATTTAATTTAGTATTATATTTTATATTTATATTACGTTACGTTAAGGAAAATAGAAATTATAGACTGACAACTGTCCAGGGTACTGCACCTCTCACCCTAGGTCAGGTTGGATAGACTCTAGTCCCCCTGCAACCCTGAATTCTATGAGCAGAAAAAATCGATAGATGGAATGGATGGATTAAAGAAATAACTTCTGGTTCAAAGATGGTAAAATATCAGTCTTTATTAAATGTATTTTATGGGCAGAAATAGAAGCTAATGTATAAAGCTCAATAAAAAATAAAGCAAATGTCAGATAGAAACCATTCTACTGAACTATCTATATGTATATAAAATAGTTCAAATTAGCTCTTTTGGAGTCAGCTAGGGTGGTTAAATGATGTTTACATGTTGATCTATGAGTATTAGCAGAGCAATACATTTTTTAATTAATTGAATTTATTGTGTTTGTTTCTTCAATAGGCAATGAATCAGGAGATATTTTTTTCTGCAGCCAATCAAAGAATGTCCAAACTGTAGAAAAGCCATTGATGCAGACATATACATAAATATTAAATAATATCTAAAGACAACACACTGACCTGAGTATGGATAATAGCTATAGGAAATACTGCATAATATATAGTTAACATGGTTACAGATAATAAAGAGACAGACAGATGTGTTTTCATCACTTCAGAAGTGGCAGACATTGACACAACACACTAGAGTAAACATATTAATGCTTCCACAACATGCGTAATACAAGTATACACAGAGGAGATGGGGTTTTTATGTGGAGAGAATACACTTTTCTTACAGCATTTGACCCTCTTTTGTCCTTCTTTAAGCTGAACCAAGGGACGTGTGTGTGTGTGTGTGCGTGTGTGTGCGTGCATGCGTATGTGTGTGTGTATCTTGAGGAGGCATGTAATAAGAATTCTATCTGCATTTCCATAAATCAGACAGGCAGGTTTGTTGTCACCCAGTTGAGGGGCCTTAGAGCGAGGCCCCAGGGTCTGCTGGGATTATAGGTCGAATGTGTGTGTGTGTGTACATACAGTAAAACACATTACACATTTGCAGTAACAGTACCCACAGCTCATCAATGGTTCATCACTGGTGCAGCACTCCTAATGTTTAAAACATATTTCTGTATGTGCTTCCTTTCCTGTTTTTGTCCTCCCCTTTCTTTATGCAGCTCACTGTCCTTTCATGACTAATATATTTCTACAATACGTAGGGCAGACCTGCTCTGAAAAATGATATGAAAATTATTTTTTTAGAATGTAAATTCCTGTAGTAACAGCAAACAACAGGCAGGTTTTCATTGAAGTTTAATGCAAATTACACCCAAATTTAAAGAAAATCTGCAAATGTAAATGCAAATTAATACCTGCTTCTGTGTCCTAGCAATGTGGGTTTTGTAAGGTTGGTCTATTGAGATAAAAGCAGATAGTGCTTATTCTCCCTGTTAGTGCCTTTAAACTATATGGTTTAAAGGGGACATTTGATTCTCACTCCCAACTTCCTATTGTTATTCGTGCACACTACTAGAGCAGCTTTACATTTCTCACTTGTCACTGCCTTTTCACTTGATTAAGTCAACTGAATAAGTGGTTTGTTATAAAGGTTGTTTAAAAAGTCAGCTTTTCCTTAAATAAAATTAGTGCCTAATAAACCCCACTCTGTTACAGAGAGTGTTGTAATTGTTGAGAATAGAGTTCAGTCCCAGACTGTGGAGATATTGGATTGCTACTGGTTCCAGAATCTCATCTCCATATTTCTCTGCATTGAGATTGCCTCCAATGATGACCGTGGTGAAAAAGCTTTGTTTTTCCAGTGAGGGAGTTGCCACCCCACACCATTACACTGCCTCCACAAAAAGCTGTTAGTCTGTCAGTGCAACAACAAGCTTAGCATTCTCGGCATTTTTTCCATACTTTGACCCTACAATCCAACTTCCAATCCAATTGCCTGCGTAGAGAGTCATCAGCCATATTGTCCTGCAAACATTGACTGCAAATGTGTAGGAGCTGCCTACAGTTCCTAAGTGCTGACAGGTTAAAGAAACAGTCTTCTTGTGGCCCACTTCGCAGCCAGTCCCTGACATGGAACTTGGCCTTCAATTTGGAGATGGTGCTAGAGCTCATTCAAATTTTTCTGCAACGTGATCTTACTAAACAGCTTGACGTTTTGCAGTATCATAGATGCTATCCAGATCAGTCAAGTATTGCATGCTTGGAGCAGACACCAACAGATCGCTGTAGCAGGGTCCATACTCACAGGTGCTGCTGATCACCTGTTAATCAAGCACCTCATTATCAGCATCTGGGTAACCAGCAGCTCAAAACAAGAGTGAATAACAGAATGAGTTGGTTGGCATTGACAGAGAACATTTGGCAAGTTTTTAATGTGCACAACCCACAAATGCATTTTCCCCACAAATGTGCTGCCATTTGAAGGGAAATAAACTTGCTTTCCAACGGTATGAGGTTTTTTTTGTATACACTAACGAAATAAGCAATCAAACACAAATTTCCTTACTTTTGTTTACTTATGTTTCTTTGCTACCTACTTTAAGGTGTGGTTCACACAATTGTTTGTGCACTGTGTTGTATTTTAAAATATATGTTTGTACATATTTATATATAATGTTTGTTCATTATTATAATTATTATTGTTGTTCTTGTTGTTGTTTGAAACAAATTATTAGTTACTCTTTTTTTCAAGCCAACCTTTATCTGATTGGCTGCCATTGTAAACAAAATGTTGAGCTTCTCAGCTCACTCCCAAAGTTGTATGCTTAACCATATTAGAGCTATGTGGCTGTCCATCCTACAGGATCTTAGCATGGCCACTCTCAACCACCCTTGGGGGTGTCTCCCATTTTGACCTCAGGACTTCCAGGCCATACTCGGAACAAATCTTCCGGTATGCTATGCCGGAAATTTGGTTATGGAATTCCATACATGCCATGTACACTGACTTCATTTAATTGCCCATGTTTAATCACCACTGTAACAGTATACTATCACAGAATACTGAAAAGCATCCATCCATCCATCCATCCATCCATCCATCGAAAACAGCTTCCAGGTTTGAAAAATAAGGCCAATGTGGAAGTGCCAAAAAATAAACTTCCTAAAAATCATCAGGGAACAGATTTTATGTGTATGTAAATGTAACTTGATTAAAAGTGTTGCTTGTGTTTTTACTACTACTACTAATACTAGTCTTTGTATGTGGATTGGACATCATGTGACCATCTGTTGAAAAAACCTTCTGTCAGAACAAACACACAGACTGGAATTTATATAGCAGTTTTCTAATCTTAATGACCACCCAACGCGCTTTAGACTACAAGCACTTTGTGCACTTTATACACACGTTCAAGTTCTTTATGGGAATAACCTGATCAGTATTTCTCCCTTTGTAAGAGATTGTCTGACTACACCTGCTTAGAAACAATGTCATTGTTCATCCGTCTATGGGTCAGAGTTGACCAGTGAGACAACATTTGTCTTTCAACCATATTTGCTCAGTACAGTCCCTCTGCATCGAAAACTGGAAGTTTCTGTCCAGGAAATTTTTGTGCTTTCTCACCTGTTTTATCTCTCCCATGAAGGAATGGGAGACTTTTTTTCTTACTATGTTATTGGTACAGCTACTGTTTTATATCAATATTTTAACTATATGAGCTGAGTTTTCAGTTAAATGTAATGTTTTATTATTATTATTTTCAGTTCAATTCAGATTTTTATATATTGAAAGCTGGTATTTGTCTGTATGTGCTATTCAACATGGGAATTTGGTAATTAGTGGACCAACACCAGACACCACAATATCACATTCCGAAGTTATTTTCATAATATAATCTGATAAATTTGTGATTGACTGGCGTGATTGACATGAACCTAAACCAGGGATGTCAAACTAATTTTATATCATGGGCCACATACAGGCCACCTTGATCTTAAGTGGGCCGGACCAGTGAAAATAAATAGTAGTGATATATATACTTCAATAGGAATATACTTCAATGCACTTTAATATTATATATAGTTTTTATGAAAATAGCAGCTAATCACCATTATTGATACTATCAGGAATGTGCACATATTTAAACAATACACTTTTAAACAATCAAACAAGGAAGCAAAGCAGAATACAAGACATGGACCTTCAAAGTAAAACAGGAAACACAGAACACAGGGAAGCCACATAACAAAACTTAAGATATACTAAAGAGCTAAGGAGCTAGACATACTGAGACAGAAACCAAAACACTACATTGATTAACCATGATAGAATCAAAAAATAAAGTACAAAACTCAAAAACACTGGGTCACCGACCCAGGACCATGACATGTCCGTCTTAGTGGATTTTGTAGGTAATGTAGGTCATGTGTTCTGCCTGCTATAAGTCTTATGGATAAAGGGCAGAGAGGGACAATGCAGAGGCTGACAAAGCAGCATCTTTGCACTGACCAGACAAACTGTGTCTATTAGTCATGGCACTATGGGATTTAACATGTTAAAATGGATTATGTGTTTAAAATTATATCATCCATCCATTAATCCATCCATCTTGTCCCACTCATCGGGGCCCTGGTTACAGGGGCAGCAGTCTACACAGACACCCAGACTTCCCTCTCCCCTAATTCATCTTTTCCGGGGGGAACACCGAGGTGTTCCCAAGCCAGCTGAGAAATGTAATCCTAATGTCCCAACTCTGCCCTGAGGCTTCCTCCTAGTAGGACATGCTCAAAACACTTCCTGGTCAGAACTACTTCAACTGTTTCCTTTTGATGAGGAGTAGCAACTCTACTCTGAATCCATACTGAAGGACCATAACTGTCCCTAAGGGGGAATCAAGACATCTGTTGGATTTTTTAAACCGATAAATCAAGTTTAAAAACTGTTGATTTATCAGTCAATCTAAGTTGTTATGTCCCTATGGCTAACTTAAGACTTAAATAATCTAATTGGTGCTGAAATTAAATCTAAAAACTTTTTTTTTTTAAGTATGCTGACAGTGCCGTTAATATTTATTAGCATTTGAACAACAACACTGATCAAAGCTGGAGTCTCTGCCTAAACACCAAAAACATTACACATTCACACATTTGTCTGACTGTAGTGTAATGGCTGGATATCTTATACAGTTTTATTTTAAACAGAAAGATTGTTGTTGTTGTTGTTGTTGTTGTAACAACTAATGTAGATCTGGATAAAAAAAATAAGAAGTAGAGCTTGATGTTATCTTATTTGACCACAACGTAAAGCAAATAAAGTACTGCTAGTCTGAGGACATGAATCTGACTCGTCTACATCTTTGGATTCACCAGCACTGGACTCAAGATGGCTACAAAGAAACGTCCTCCTGAGATGGTAAATCAGCTGTTTCTTTTCCACTGGAGCACTCAAAACATTTTATACTACATGTCTCATTCACCTACTCACACAAGAGAGCAACTTGGGGCTTAATATCATACCCAAGGATATTTTGGCAGACTTCTTACATGTTTGCATCACAGCGTGTGGCATTTGTAAATCAAAACAGCCGAATAAAAATTAAAAAGGCTTTTCCCTTCATTAAATTTGAAGGTAAAGGAAGGTGCTGGGTGCACTTGCACTAAAAACTGACAGAGAAACTGGAAAAGGTGTCCGCAGAAGAGACAGATGAGTCAATGAAAGGCATAGATGATGCAACCAAATGTAGCCCTATTGTATCATTTAACTGTATTTGTTAAGATGTGCTGACACAAATTTTAATCCCGATCCTTTTCTCAGATTCTGTCCAACAATCCAAACACCTAAAGGTTTGCAAAAAATAACATAAAATGACATTTAATATAACTTATTTTGACTTTTAAAACCAATTATGTTCCATATTTCATTCTAAAGTTTTATCTTCAGATCTTTTCAATTCTGTGTTCTTTAGTCAAATAGTACGTAAAACAGGAACAGCGGAGAAGACAGAGGGAGGGAAAAAAAGAAAAAACTGACCCAGAACCTCTGGGCATGTCACGAAGTCATTAAAATTAATTTGAGACTCAAATACGTCTCCAAGCCCATCATTTAACTCTCATTGCCATTTATGTTCTTTTCAATTACATGAAGGAGTTTTAAACTGTTATTAATCTAGAACCTCTTCTCCTAAAAGTTTTTTTTCTCTCTTTCAGCAAGAGGAAAGCTCCCCCAGAAGATTTCACCCTCAGAGGGCCGGTACCAACGATAGCGAGGGCGTTTTTAAGTGTGTACCTCCTATCTGATCTGATCTAGAGGGTTTGCAGTGGTGAAATTGATCCCAGTGGTAGATGCGCTGACAGGCCTGAGGAGCCACTGTTCAAATGAATTAAGAAGAGGAGAAGAAGATGGCGAAAGGCTTTCTGTTGTTCTGCCTCTAAATAATACAGCGCAATGATAGCCAGCAAACAAAAGCATTTGTGCTGTGAAGGAGCGATACTGGGGATAGGATAGAGGCAGAGGAATGCTTGAATTACAGACGAGAATGGAAACATCTTTTTTATACGTTTTGTTGTCTGTTAAACATTAATGAAAGGGGATGGCGACAGTGTTCCAGTCTCTGACCATCCAAAAGAAAAGCTAGTGAAAAGACTGGAAGCCACTAGGGTGTGTTCCCACATGGCCACTTTTTTAATATTTGCAGCATAAAATATATATTTTTTTATACTTAATTTTATAGCTTGAGGGTGAACAAAATAAATGAAAGGCAAGCGATTGTATCCAAATTCCCTAAAGGTGATTAAACTTAAATGTGTAAAGTCTCGGCAGGGAGATTTACCCCTAAATAATTAACAATGCTGTATTATATTGCTATAAGAATAATTCTCCCTCGAAAATGCTGCATGTGTTTTTTAACATTCATGCATCTTAAAAATAATTGAAGGGCCTGTGCGCTACTTAATATTTCATCCCCCTCTGCCTTTTTCCAAATTTTCACAGGCTGAACGATGGCTTTTGCACCCCAAAAAAAGAAGGATATGAATTTTTCAGGCTTTTTAAATAATTAAGCTCAAAGTGTTTGGGGGGGCAGCAAAGCCCTGATAAACTAATCTGAGATGGAGGAGCAGGAATAAGGTCTGAGAGGGACATTAGAAATTTATTATTTTATCAGCAGCTATTTATTATTAACATAGAGAGATCCCATTAGCATTCATAGACAAAGGGACTCCTGGGAGGATGCCCTGTGGATTTCAAGGTGATACATTAAAAGAGAAAAGTTAAAGGAGGGGAAAGTGTCTGCTCCAGCCCCTGATCTGCATATTAGCCAACATCTTCCAGTCAGTGAAGTCATTGGGATTTCTCTGGGTGGATTTTGTGAGTGGATGGCAGATTTAAGATGTGGAAATGAATCGTTCTGACTTCACAAAGTCAGATACTGAATACTTGATGGTAGAAACTCAGAAGAAGTAAAGACACAGGGCACGGAGCCCAGTAGTTTGTTTTTTTTCTGGGAAATTTTCTGGGAGTTTTTGCAATATGTCATGGATAACTTTTCAGACTTCAGTGCAAGATCACAGTAACTTTAGATAACTGCCATCACAGTGTGTCCAGATGTTTTTGTTACTATGATGGTACCCTAAAAACTGTAGCGAATTTACACCACCGCTACCACTACCAACAGGCTTCCATTTTCCTTGCTAACATGCATTCAGAGTTGATCTAGAAGACACATTTCACCTTTTCTTAATCCTATACCCAGCATTGATTGCAGTTTAACTGGGGTTGCAATTGAGGCCCTCAAGGTATGAATGGAGTCAGAAGACTAAAATTATTATTTATGCCTTGAATCAAATAACAATTATGTCCTTCAATTCTTTTTTTTTCAGACAGTGAAACTGATTTTGCTCATTGCATTAAGCAGTTAAGACAGAACACAATCACATGATGGTTCAAATACAATAACTAGATGTTAGAGGCCTTTTTAATTTAAATTTACTTATTGTTTATAATGTTTTGCACAAGGAGTAGTTCAGGACACATTTCACTGTGTTGTACTTTTATGACTATGCATGCGACAAATAAAGAATCTTGGATCTTGAATCTGATTAAATCAAAACACTCATTTTATTGGATAGACCTGTTCAACTGCTGATTAATGTCTAAGAATGTTTCAGAATGAATAATCAAAGTTTTCAATATAACATTAAATTATTAATTTAATTTTAAAAATACATACACATACACTGCCACTACATCTGGACAAATTGTAAACTAGTAATAGAATTTCTTTCACATTAAAGTTTTCTAATTCATATAAATCCTCCCTTTAATGTACAGAATTAACACAATAGAATAGTGTTAATAGAATAGATTTGCAATCTGTCACTTCAACATAATGGAAACCATTCTGTTCAAGCCATGTTTACAATGAAATGGATCCTGTTAAACGCTACCGTTTATATATCAATTTATATGTTTGGTTTAGAGTGTGAAGTCATTAGATCTTTATAATTTTGTTGACTTTGACTCCACTCGTATCTGTTTCTTTTTGCTCTTTCTCCTTTTGCTCTCTTCTAACCTTCTCGATCCTCCTCTTTCAAGCTTTGTGCTGACACCAAAAGGTAAATGTAACATCCATCCATTCGCAGCCGCTTATCCTTTTCAGGGTCGTGGGGGGCTCTGGAGCCTATCCCAGCTGTCTTGGGGCGAGAGGCGGGGTACACCCTGGACAGGTCGCCAGTCTGTCGCAGGGCTAACACACATAGACAGACAATCATAGCAACAGTGCTAACCACTGTGCCACCGTGTTGCCCTGTAAATGTAACAATGAAACATAATTTACCACCCAATAAAAGGCTCATTTATAATCACTTCATAAAAATATTCTTACTGAACTGGACTGCTGCTGGCACTGACGGCTAACATCCCTCTGACTTGATCTCTGGAGCTCTGCTGCAATATAAACAAAAAACTAGTGACATAAGAACAAACTTATGGCTCCGAAAGCAAAAATTAGCTAATGATCTTGAAAAATCTAGCCTACATTAGCTGGAATTTTTTATGCTATTTATAGAATAAATATATATAACCAAGACTAGATTTATTTTTGTTGTAACATGCACTGTCTCCAGTGGAGAAGTTGGGAAAAGATAATATTAGAAGACAATGGTATTTGCTATATATTCAATTTTGGGATGCTTGAGAACTCTTGAGATTTTTCCATACAACCATCTCTATGGTTGACAGACAATGTTTGGTTAAAGAGGAAATATCCAGTAAGCTCTGTCACTGAACAGTCCTTACCTTTAAAGATAATTTCCACTTTCCTTCTTCTGTTCTGTCTTTCTTTATATTTAGAAATCTTGCATTCTTTTTTCTCCCTGCGAAACATAGGAGTGTGAAGTGTATTTGCTGAAATTTGTTGGTCAATTACACATTTTGCATTTGAAATTACCTCCCACTTTAGAAATGTGACTCCCTTTACCTTGCACCTCTTCTGTGCTATTTAAGTTCTAAAATGCTACTGTGGAGATTTGACACGGACGACACAGGAGCTTCAACTTCACACTCTGCCTTTATTTGTCTCCACACACGAACTGAACACATCGCGCCCAAAACTTGACAAAACCCTCCTCTCAA
>VURO01020027.1:12680-24946 GCA_015108175.1 Pelvicachromis taeniatus
CCCCCACCCCCCACCCCCCCCCCCCCGAACACCCAGCAGAACCGTCCACTAGTCCAAGGTCCGGGGCTTAAGCAGACGCCTAGAACGGCTGAACCGGGGTGGTAGAGAACCGGCTGAGGGCCGCGGGCGTGGAATATCCTCAGAGGAAGAATCACAAGCCAACAGTCCAGCTGAAGGTGGGTGGCCACGGCGGGGCGTCTGGGCCAGCACCACCGGATCATCCTGGAGAACATGTGCAGGTTTAAGCCGGTCCACCGAAACCACCTCCTGGCGATCTCCAAAGTCTAAAAGGAAATTCTTGTGGCCTGGTTTAAGAACTCTATAAGGGCCGTCATAAAGGGGATGTAAGGGAGGATGATGGGCATCGTGCCTGACAAAAACAAACTCAGAACAAAAACGTCAGGCAGGCAGTGGTGCATGGGGCCAGGAATAGACAGGGAGCCCCCTGGGGAACAGAGAGAAGGCACAGAGGTGTCGAAACACAGAGGGGGGCTCTCAGGCAAAAACTCCTCGGGCACTCTGAGGGGCTGGCCCAGGACCAGTTCCACTGGAGAAACCCCAAGGTCCTCCTTAACCGCGCTGCGCAACCCCAACAAACCCAGGGAAGATGGTCAACCCAGTCGCCACCCGTCAAGAAAGCCCGAAGCGCGGCCTTAAATGACCGGTGAAACCGCTCGCACATCCCGTTAGCATGCGGGTGGTAGGCAGTGGTGCAGTGGACCTTGACCCCCAGGTCATTCACCATGGCAGACCAAAGCTCTGAAACGAACTGGGGCACAAATGCCCTGGTCACCACCTGTCGTGGATGCCAGGGGAACCGCCTCTGGCCACCTGGTTGTGCGATCCACCACAGTCAAAAGGTTCGAGAATCCCTGTGACTGCGGGAGAGGGCCGACCAAATCGATGTGTACATGGTCGAAACGTCTACCAGGGACGCGGAAAAGTTCGAGGGGTGCCTGAGTGTGCCTGTGGACCTTGGAACGCACCAGCTATTCACTGATTTTTGCATGCCTGGCCAAACGAACTTGGCACTGACCAGCTTAACTGAAACCCGCACGCCTGGATGAGAGAGGGCATGGACTGAGTCGAAAACATGACGACGCCATGAAAGGGGAACGAGAGGGTGTAGGCAACCAGTGGAAACATTGCACTGCAAATGCGGACCGCCGTCCCACACAGGCGTGTCCTCCAGCACGAGCCCCGTTTACGATGACCGAAGGGCAAGGGCATACGGATCGGTGCAGTGCTCAGCCGGTCGACACCGACGTACACGGGAGAAACCAAGACGCGGGACAGACAGTCGGCGACCCAGTTGGACTTACCAGCCACGTGCTGAATGTCTGTGGTAAACTCCGAAATGGCTGCCAACTTGCGCTGTTGGCGCGCACTCCAAGGGTCAGAAACCTTGGACATAGCGAAGGTCAACGGCTTGTGGTAAACGTACGCGGTGAAATGGCGACCCTCTAGAAAAAAACGAAAATGGCACGTCGCAAGGTGCAGCGCCAACAGCTCCCTGTCGAAAACGTTCGGCGTTCTTGCGTTCGGCGTTCTTGCGTTCGGCATGGCACGTACGGCTGAAAAAGGCGAGCGGCTGCCAGACGCTGGAGACGCACTGTTCCAACAGGGCACCCACCGCCACATCCGACACATCAGTCGTCAAGGGGATGTTCGCTGATGGGAGCGGATAGGCCAGCAGGGCAGCGTTGGCCAGCGCCGACTTTGCCGCGGAAAATGCGCGGACACGTTCTGGGGTCCAGTCCAGCTGTTTTTCCTTTCAAAGCAGCATAGAGCAACTGCAGCAGGTGGGCAGCTCCTGGAAGACAACAATTGTAGAAATTCACCATCCCCAGAAACTCCTGCAATGCCTTAACCGAGGCGTGGTGCGGAAAAGCGGCGACAGCCTGAACCCGGTCCGGCAACAGAACAGCACCGTCGGCGGAAATGCAGTGGCCCAAGAAAACCTGGACTGGTAACCCGAACTGGCACTGTGACTGGTTGATGATCAGGCCATGCTCCGCCAAACGCTGGAAAATGAAAGGCAGCCCGCGCAAGACCATCAGTCCATCAGGCGCTGAAAAGTTTGAGAGGCACCTTTCAAACCAAATGGCATGCGGAGGAACTCGAACAAGACAAAAGGTGTAATGACAGCTATTTTGGGCACATTCGCAGCACACACCGGAACCTGGTGATAGCCCCGCACCAAGTCAATTTTGGAAAAAACCGAGGTGCCGGCGAGGTGGGCGGAAAAATCCTGAATGTTGGGAATGGGATAACGGTCGTTCTCCATAACTGTATTCAGGCGCCGAAAATCCTCGCATGGTTGCCACCGCCCATCCGATTTGGGCACCATGTGCAGCGGAGAAGCCCAGGCACTGTTCGAGCACTGCACAATGCCCAGGCGCTCCATAGCGGCGAACTTCTCCCGGGCAATGGACAGATTTGCGGGGTCGAGGCGGCGTGCGCGCGCAAACACCGGGGGCCCGACTGTGGGAATATAATGCTCCACGCCACGCTTCGTCACCTTGCTGGAGAAATTGGGAACCGAAAGCGACGGAAACTCCAACAACAAGCACTGAAATACATTGCATGAGGCAACTAAGTTGGCCCGAATGAGGGGGTCGGCAGCGCGGGTAAAACAGGGCAGCGAGGAGAACGACAGGGCATCGATCAAATGTCTCTCAGCGACATCAACTAACAGTCCGTGAGCACAAAGAAAATTGGCACCCAAGATAGGGTCACCAATGTGGAGATATGACACGGACGACACGGGAGCTTCAACTTCACACTCTGCCTTTATTTGTCTCCACACACGAACTGAACACATCGCGCCCAAAACTTGACAACCCCTCCTCTCAACCTGGGTGTAAGTGTATCCCCCTAGTGGGCCGCCACACTACAACCACAGCTAATGGACATTTACGTTAAAAACGATGTTTCACATCATTGCGGAAGTACAGTATTTGGACTCTTATCTCTGACTATTAGACATAAACTACTGGAACTATAAAAAATACAATTATTTGCTAAGAAGTTTACCTTAATAAAGTAGTATTAACAATCATCTCTTAATCAATGTTATGTTTACAGTTTTTTGTGTTCTTCTTTGTTTGGGGGGGAGTTGGTGATGTTTGTAGCTTTCAAGTTACTAACAACATTGCTTTGCAATAAATTTGCCATAATGCAAATAATGTAAACTTTGAAACTGGGAAATACATTTGTAATTAAAGTTATATTTACATCTTGTAAGCTTCTGTGGTGGTATTTGGAGACTGGCTCATGGCTTCTTGGCTTCTATAGAATCCTACTAGAGCCCAGTGTGGTCAATTAAGTAAATTCACACTTGTGGCAAAGCCTCTGGAGTCTTGTCACAATGTGCAAAGACCAAGTAAAGTAAACAGAGAGGTGTCTTTAAAAAAAAAGATACAGAATCTGTGTGAGAGAAAGAGAGAGATGGATGGAGAAGTCTTCCCATCCTTTCAAAAATCCTATAAGAGACCAGCTGAGAGAGAAATCCAAGTCCTCCAGCTCAGTTAAAACCAGTCCACACACGCCAACATACAGACACACACACATACCATACATATGGATGGCCTCTATGAAAATATCCTACAGTCAATCAGGATCTGCAAATTTCATGAGCTGTAGCGGTCCTACTACTGAATATCTTAGCAGGTTGTCAAAACAATCAAAGAGCTCCGAGCACTGAATCAGAAAATCAGCTATTCCAGACCAAAACCGTCTCATCTCCACTATCACCGAGCCAATCTGTGCTTATCTCACACCCTCACAGCTGCTGTCCTTATACTGTAACCTTGCTGTGTGTCCAGTCCCAAAAATCTCATTACACTTGAAATATGAGGGGAAAATGTAGCACCATAGGATTGCCTCTTATCATCTGCTACTTGGAGGGAAATCGAAAAAGAAAGAGAGACAGACTGAGAGAGAGAATCTACAGCCATGCTGTTTTCAAAACTAAAAACTTACCTCTGTGCTGAATGCAATTGTTAGTATTAGTGGGGCTAGAATTAAAAATTACTACCATAATGAATTCAGTAACACAAAACCCAATGCCGGAAAGCATTTGACTTTTGTTATGACTTCATACTACCAGAAGGGTGTGCTAAGCAACACTCATTTTATTCAAGGGGCAACTGCAGAGCTGAAAGGTTAAGCCAAGGCAGAAGTGCTGTGAAAAGCTGAAGTTCCTCTGGGTGGCTGTTATGGCCCATCTAGGGGTGGCCAGACCATAACACAAGAGCAGCAAACAACAGCAACGTACCTCCCTAACTAACAAACCATGAGAAAACTGTAATCAAACCAAACGGGCAGTCCACCCCTACATGCTCCTGAGTAAAGAAAACAGCACTGGGCAAGTAACAGTGTCTGCCGGTTGGGGTGAGCCGAGGAGGACGGGCCGTCCATGGCGATGTTATCAAATACGTTGTCCCCAGGTAGTTATCCAATCCGCAGGAACCGTCCCCTGGATCCACCAATGACAGAAAGGTACCTGCACACTTAGATTTGCATATGACAGACAACATTACGACAGCAGTCGTAACAGTGGCACTTGAGGCTGCTTCAAAAGTCAGTCAAACCCAATAGCGTGTCATGTTAAAATGCAGTCTATAGTTCGAAAACGGAAGCTCAAAAACTTGTGCGGGATGCTATAACGGCTGTTTTTAGATAAGACACAGTGGAGAGGTACAGCTCCTGGTGATCACTGCAAAGGTATTAACAAAAGACTTCTTTTTAACATTTATGTTGAATGTTGAAAATACTTCGTCTAAGGAACCAGATTTCACATTTTTATGATATCCTTTTTTGAATTCATTTTTACTTCTGTGCAATAACAGTAATATGAAACTTATGTTTGACTGGCACAAACAAGTAATTCAAAGAACACAAAGTGACTATCTGGAGAAGCCACACCCAGGCCTCAAACCACTGCCTATGCAACTGAGACACAAATTTTGTTATTTAAAAAAAAACATAATAGCAGGTCATCTTGTAGATGCCGAGGAATCATTGAGCATGAGCTTGAAAGCAAAAGGTAACTATGACAACATGATTTTCCTAAGCTCTTCTCGGCCTGTTCCCAGAAATACTTAATCTTTTGAATAATTACAAAAATAATTACCATCATTTTTGTCCAGGTCTGTTCCACACTTTTGTTTTTTTTAAATAATTCTATTGAAGTGTGGTTGAAAAGCAATGTCTGACTTTCATTTGTTAACATTTATAGAATTTTAATTTATTGTTACTTTTGTGAGATTAAAGTTATTTCTGTGACCATTGTGAGTTTTTCTTTCATTGACCAAAGACGTTTTACAGGTCCTGTAAAACGTCCTGTAATGCATGAAATGCATGAAAGGGAAAGAATTTAACCCTTTCATGCATAGTGGTCACTACAGTGGGCAGCTATTCAAAGGCTGTTTTCTTGTATTTGCATCAGTGTTGATGGTATACTTGCACATAAACCACTACATTGGACACTGATGTGTCACTCCATACCAAATTCATAAGTCAAAACGTATGTTGTCCACCAGTGGAAATGTAAAAAACTCTTTGCAAAGTAAATGTTTTTAAAAAATGAAGTTCAGAAATAGTTTTTTCATGCCTAAAGATGAATAAGAATACTTAAGAAAAAGAATCCTGATTGAGGTTGTTATAATTCATGCATGAAAGGGTTAAGGCAAACTTCTCCCATATGCTGCCTGGAGTGGTGTAGCTCCTCTGTGACCAAATACTCATCTCCTCTCTCACCCCAAAAGAACCCATTAATATTCCAAATTAATGCAAATAACCTTAAATGATGAATAATTGCCCCATATCAAAATTCAATTACTGTTAAACATTGACGAACTGCTGATTGAAAACTATGAATAATTTCTTTGACAGAGTGAGTCTCACAGAAATGTCACTCTCTTATTAAGAAGGACCGAATGGTAAAATGTGATAACAAAGGGGGGATTTCATAATAAAAGCACAGTGTAGGCCTGCATATATTTCT
Source organism: Pelvicachromis taeniatus (assembly GCA_015108175.1). Classification (NCBI taxonomy): domain Eukaryota; kingdom Metazoa; phylum Chordata; class Actinopteri; order Cichliformes; family Cichlidae; genus Pelvicachromis; species Pelvicachromis taeniatus. The sequence continues at coordinate 18,691 of VURO01020027.1, forward strand.
TTTTAAAATACAATATCTTCAGCTGTTTCATGCTTTTGAGAAATGCCTGGAGAATATGTGAAGTCTGTAGAAGCTGATTTATACAGAAAGCAGCACAAAATGAAAACTTAAAGGATGTTCACAGTGGTATTAATAAGTGTTAACATGAACTTGATCACAAATGTAAACTCTTTATACACTCACTATATAAGGTATACTTGTTCAGCTCCTTGTTAATGCAAATATTAATGAACCAATCATATCAAAGCACCACATTTAGGTATGCAAACATGGTCAAGATCTAATCAAACATCAGAATGGGGAAGAAAGGTGATTTAAGTGACTTTGAACGCAGCATGGCTGTTGATGCCAGATAGGCTGGTCTGATAATTGCAGAAATTGCTGATCTACTGGGAGCACCTTTAGAATGTGGTGGAATGGAAATTCACATCATGGATGGCACAATCTGCAGCAAATGAGTGATGCTATCATGTCAACATGCACCAACATCAGTTGGCCAGTTCTAAAGATAAAAAGGAAGTTCAACTGACTATTAGCATATTAAATGTCTAATTAATATACAAATTAGATGTTATTGCTATCAAATTAAATGAAAAATGCTATAAGGTGTTATAGGTGCATAAAAGCTAAAAACCTGTCTTTTTAAGACCTTTGAAGTATATCAAAGGGAAATCACAAGAATTCTTTTGCACACTTTCCATTTCTCAGGTGAGTGTAACCTTTACCAATATAATACTTTCACTATTAAAGTTTAGACTAAAAACCTTTTACAGTATAATACAAAATACAATAAATGTATTTTATATACTGAATATGATTTTTTATTGAATTAATACTTGGATGGATGGAACTTTATATTTCCTACAGTAACACAAATTAAACTATTTAAGCATATACCACTGACCTAAACTCAATAGTAAAAATTCTTGTGACAAAATAATAACACAAATGCTAAATGCAGTCATATCCAATCCAACTTTATTTATAGAGCACATTAAAAACAACATAGTTGACCAAAGTGCTTTCCAGTAAAAACAATTTTAAAAAATGCAATAGGAGATAATTTATATTAAAACATGAATACAATAGACAAAAAATTTAAATAGATACAATAAATAAGGTAAAAAATTAAGACGGAATTTAAAAAAAATAAAATAAAATAAATGTAACAAAAGATATCTTATCTTTTGTTAAGAAATTTAAGAACGCCCAAAGGCTGACCAAAACTGACTACAAAGTGACTCTGATACCACTCCTAAAATGCCCTAGAGAAAAGGTGTGTTTTTAAAAGTGATTTGAAGATTTTAAGTGTTGGAGCCAGCCTGATATAGAGGGGTAACTTATTCCATAATTTGGGGGCCACAACAGCGAAAGCTCGGTCCCCCCAGTGTTTCAGTCTCGACCTGGGGACAGCAAGGAGTGACTGGTCATTTGACCTGAGAGACCTCTCAGGTCTCAAATATTACCAATATTACCAATACCTGATAGCTTAATGTTTCAACACAGTTAAAACTGAGTGCCAAAAGATTCATTATAAATTTTTAGTTTAAAAAGAAAAGTTAAGCACTGTATTTAGAGTGTGTAATGCAAAATTCTTATGTTGCAACAAGGTAGTCTCACCCAGCTGTTTACACAATACATGAAACGTGGCTTACTGCAACTATTAGTGTTTTTATGCCCTTCTGTCTACCAAAAAACTACTAAATAAATAAATCCAATATATGTAAATCTTGATTTCAGCAAATTAAATTAGCTCCTTGATTGTAACTATTATATAATTTAGTATTGAAGATATATAAAGATATCCTTTTCAGTTTAAATTAAATTGTTGGACAAGAAGACATATTTCTTTAACTTTTAAGCTAAATATTTACAGAATATTAAGAAGGTGATTTATGTTTCTTTAATTTTGATTGTCTAATTGCAAAACTTTTAAAAGGTTTAATATAACATCCTCCTGTTCTCTCCATTAGCATGGATGGCACATTAGATAAATAGGCTGAGGATTGAGTAGCTGCTTCATGCCTCTGCACTGGATCTATTTCTTTTCACATACTGTTTGGCACAGTGACGATAAAAAAGGGAAACGTGACTTTCAGCAAGTGTGATCTTACACTTCCCAACCATTAAATTCATCTAGTATGCCACAAACTGGCTGTTCTTTAGCTGCATGGTAAAATGTAGGGAGTTCTGCATGAACTTAAAAGCCAGAATCACTAAATGAGTGTTTTTCTCTTTTCCCCACATTTCCAACACACTCCCCCTGTGGACTGAAATCTGACAACATGATGGTATTATTCATCTCTCTGTGTGCTGCACTTTCATGGAAACAGCCAGTATAAGTGTTCATTCTGTAGGTGTATGTCATGTTTTTGCATCAACAAGAAGAATGTCCTCTGGGGGACATTACTCACCAAGCAGAGTGGCTACAAGGCCAAAGGGTCAGTCCAGCCCACACATGATGCAACAGCGCCATCTCCTGGCATGGCACCTGCAGCACATCACTTTTCTTTGTATGGCACCTTTTATACAGGTCATTGGAGTTCAAACTGCTTTACAGGGTAACTGACACCCTAATAAGATAAGCTGGTAAGAATAAAATGAATTTTAAAAAGTATACTTTTTCCCAATGAGGAAAAAAACAAATAAACTAAAGTAAATCTTTAGTTAATAGGTCAGCATAGATATAGATATCCATCAATCCATTCTTGGAGTAATTTGGAATGATTTCTTTCCTCATCAAAACTATTTGAATTAATCTTGTTTCTATAATTGAAATAAAATAATTAAATTACAATTAGTAGCATGTGCCTTTAATAGTGCTTTCATTTGGAAGTCAAATGCATGGTGGAAGGGAGTCAAAAAAACATACAAAAAAGGAACAAAACAGTAACACATCAAAGTATCTTAAAAAGAAACTTAGACACTGAAACTTGCCATTTGTATTACTGCCATCTTTATTATATAAACCTGCTAGAGGGTGGTTAGTGAGAGGCTTCCCCTTTTTAAGGTAATTAGCATCAATCCTGAGGAATATTCATTTTGGATGTGCAGTAGTTTAACTTCAGAAAGCAAGGCACTGATGATTTAAGCACATTAAATGGGTGTGTATTTACTTTAAAGCTCTTCTGATCAGAGATGGTTTAAACTGATAAAGTGGGCTCCCCATAGCAACGAGGACAATAAACAACTTCTCATTGCCAGTGTAGTGTTTGTACTCATCATGCATCTCAAAATGACTGTTCATAACCGGGACCGCTCGGTAGTTGTCACTGTGGACTCATAGTAAGAAGGTCCTGGTTTGCCTCCAGAGGCCAGCTGGGGCCTTCCTGTGTAGTTTGCATGTTCGCCCTCTTCCCTGCGTGTTTTCTCCAGCTACAGTCCAAAGACATGCACATAGGTGTGAATGTGACTGTGAATTGTTGTCTCCCTATGTCAGGGATAAGTTCAAGCCCATCTGTCTCCCTGAGTTGGGTAAGTGGACAAAGTAGATGGATATTCAGGTCCACTCAATGGAGCCAAAGCAACATCTTTTTTAGAGTGAATATGCAGACTGGTTAGTATCTGTATATATTTGTGGGTGGTTACAATTATTAACATCATACAGATCATACTTTAAGTGCAGGATGAAGAAGTATTTTAAATTAGTCAGTTTTTATTGCAGCCTTTTAATCAATAAATGTATAGTACAGATATAGTTTCAGAAATTTGACAGTGTATATAAAAGTGATTTTCAGATGTTTTACAGTAACCATCATACAACAATTCATCAATCTTTTTCTTTTTTCTAATTAAAAAAAATATCAATTAATCTTTGTTATAAAAGGTGGTGGCCACTGCTTTTGTAGTTTGAAGGCAGAATTGAGGAGACACTTCAACAAAAAGGAGACATTTCAACAGCTGAATTTAGACATTATTGATTCTGTGACACTAAGATTTTTCGGTTTTACTAGGACACATCTGGAAAATACTGAACCCTAAACTCAAAAAACCAGAGTCTTTGGTTTCTCCCAAGGGAACTCCTTCCTGCCAAAATGACCGTAGCAGGCAGTGGCCTGGTAAATTGGCTTCTTCAATCCCAGCTCTCTGTAAAAGTGAAGTGTTAGATTGTTAATAAAACAATCTCTTATCAGATACAACTAAGAAAGACTGCACATACTTCACAATCACTCCAGGCCTCAGATCAAAGTTCTTCTGTATGATCTGGAGCAGCTCTTCTTCGTCTCTGTTAGATGTGCCGTAGTGAAACACTGAGATGGAGAGTGGATGGCTCACACCAATAGCATAGGAAATCTTCAGAGCATAACAGAGTGGACACCAACCATCACACATTAGACACAAAAACAGTGAAATATTTTCTTTACACTTTAATCCCCTTAATACCATTCGATCGTCACCTGAACAAGAGCTCTCCTGCACAGCCCAGCTTTGACAAGTGACTTGGCTACCCAACGTGCTGCATAAGCCCCAGACCGATCTACTTTGGAATAGTCCTTTCCAGAGAAAGCCCCTCCTCCATGCCCTCCCCATCCTCCATAGGTATCCACTATGATTTTACGTCCTGTAAGTCCCGCATCACCCTGTTGATGTATAAAAAATGTCAAAGGCATGTCATTCATGCCCTCACATTGGATGAAAATCACATTTTCCTCTGAGCTTTAGTTGTTCCTAACCTGTGGACCCCCAATAAGGAATTTCCCACTCGGCAGCAGATGGTAGATCGTGTTATCATCCAGGTACTTGGCAGGAATGACAGCCTTCACCACCTTCTCCATCAGGTTACATCTGATCTCCTCCAAGGTTATGTCAGGACTATGCTGTACTGAGATCACCACAGTGTGGACACGCAGGGGCTCCATGGCTCCCATGTTGTCTCGATACTCCACGGTGACCTACAGAAGAGAAACCAAAAAGTTGAGAGGAAATGCTTTCATCCATAATATTAACCCTATTATGCATGAATCATGACAACCTCAATTAGGATTTTAAACATGTACTTTTCAAAGAGTTTTTTACATGTCCACTCAGGTGGACAACATACGTTTTGACTTATAAATTTGGTATGGAGTGACACATCGGTGTCCAATGTAGTGGTTTATGTGCAATATACCATCAACACTGACACAAATACAAGAAAACAGCCTTTGAATGGCTGTCCACTGTAGTGACCACTATGCATGAAAGGGTTAAAGGAAAAACACAAAGAAAATTAAGTGTACGTGGTTTTCCTTGTGAGGAAGCTTACCTGTGATTTGGAGTCTGGCTGTATCCAAGGACACTCTTCATTCCTTGACAGCTCCTTCATCCTGTAGTTGAGTTTATGAGCCAGAAGGAGGGTCAACGGCATGCACTCCTCAGTTTCATCTGTGGCATAGCCAAACATCAAGCCCTTGAGGGTGAAAGGTCAGTTACATAAAAGTTTTTATTTAAATCTTTAAATAGAAATGATTGCAAATATTTTCACATTATGTCTCTGAAAAATATGACATGTTTAGCAAATAAGTTGTTGCTTAGTTTGCCACACTAATATCTCAACAAATAAGCTTACAAAGTCATTCCAAAGTGGATGAAACCCTGTAGTCAAGGTAATGCCTTGACCTTTTCTTTCCATATTTGTTATATAGTACTAAAAATCAAGTGGTTTTGAAACACTAATTTGGGTGAATACCCCATTTAAAAATTCTAAAGGGGGGCCAGGGAGTAGCGCCAATCATCAGTTTATTAATGATTTCTGAAAACTGGAAATTCCTTATCTATCTATCTATCTATCTATCTATCTATCTATCTATCTATCTATCTATCTATCTATCTATCTATCTATCTATCTATCACAGCAGAAAAATGTACTTCAGTAAAGAGATCAGAAATAGTAATGGGGCGTGGTGCCGCATTGTTCCTCCTGTATCCGAGGTTCGACTAACGGACGAACTCTCCTTTCAAGCACCCTGGCATAGACCTTCCCAGGGAGGCTGAGGAGTGTGATTCCCCTGTAGTTGGAACACACCCTCCGGTCCCCCTTCTTAAAGATGGGAACCACCACCCCGGTCTGCCAATCCAGAGGTACTGCCCCTGATCTCCAAGCAACATTGTATAGGCGTGTCAACCAAGACAGCCCTACAACGCCCCCGGAGATAGGTGGGTCATCCCCTTCGTCCCCAGACTCTGCTTCCTCTACGGAAGACGTGCCAGTGGGATTAAGGAGGTCCTCGAAGTATTCCTTCCACCGTCCGACAATATCCTCAGTCGAAGTCAGCAG
>VURO01020029.1:9095-23001 GCA_015108175.1 Pelvicachromis taeniatus
AAAAAAAAAAAAAAACCCCTAGGGGGGAGGGGTGGGGGGGGGGGGGGGGGATACAGAAAGAGATATATTGGCAGAGTCTCTTTCTGCAACACACGTGGTTTCAATTATAGCATTCCTGCCTCCACAGAGAAGGAGGGGGTCCCTCTTCCTGTGTGCATTACTCCAGTGGTCAAGCACGAACAGATGTTTTAATGTATTCATTCATTTGTTTATTCATAGGTGTCTCTTTTAGACAAATGTTTCCATCTCGGTGATCTGTCCTAAATAAAGTGCCATTTTCCAGCCATAACACAGTCAATTTTCTTAATCCTGCTTCACGTCGCTGTGAGGCTAAAGGCCAAAATTCCCTCCTGTTTCATATGGAATGAGGCTCAGTTTAACTAATAATCATTACTGCAAACGCATACAAAACATCATCATTGTAGTGACTCTGTAGTTGTGTCTTTGCTCTTCTTTTTCACTCTGTGCTTTTCCATCTTGCAACAAAGTAATGGTTCAAAAAATCCTGAGCAGACATCAAGAAACTCAAAAAAAAGGAGTCCTTTTCTGCTCATCAGCAGGGCCAGCAGATTACACAACCCGCTGAAACCCTTCAATCACAGTCCAGTCTAGTGCAATGAGATGTGGGGTAGATGGGACATTTGGGTACAGGCATCCAGACAGTGTTTGTTTTCTCTGCACTCTGACACAAAGCGTTCTAATGACCTAACCATGTGTTTTAAAGCTTAACTCCTGGACATGTGTGCCAGTTTCAGCTTTTGCAGTAGAAAATAAAGTGAAAAATCCTCTTTGGATTGGATTTCTTTTTTTTTTTTTACATTTTTGTCTGGTGGTGATTGAGAAATAGCAAACAGGAAATAGGAAATGTTTAGTAAGGGGGAATCTGGGTGAAGTCCCTCCAATGATCAAACCAGAAAGAGTCTTTATTATTCAGCCCCAATCGCTATGAAGTTTTTGCATATTACATAGACTGATGCAAAATGCATGCACAAAATAAACACACACAAACACACATGCACCAAAAGGCTCTGATTTGAATACTCTCTGCGCTACAACTGGAAAATGGGTCGTATACATAATGTCGGTGATAGCTTAGGGAATATGGTTTGACAAATATAGTTTTACTGTCCATTTATGTCATCACTGGACCCGTCAAGCAGAGCATCCTCATTGAAAGACAGAGTAGTTGCATTAAAAGCAATTAGATTCCTGAGTCTGTCTCTCTGGCACATAAACTCCCCCAGTATGCTCTATTCCACATAAATGTCAGGCTAATGTGTTTATGAGTCATTAGAGGAAACGCGGTGTGGCCCAGATATCTTCAGTAAAGAGCCAACTGAACACCCAGACTCAGAATGTATGTACTTGTTTTATTCAATAATTAAAAGGTGTTCAGGTTAAGTCACTTTTGAGTATGATATATAAAGAAAAGCCATAAAGTCCCCCCCCCCGAAAGAAAAAGAAAAAAGAAAAAAAAAGATGATGGCTTGAAGTGAGCATGTGTGGAGTTGTGTCTCACGCTGCAAAGGGTGCATGCCCCCAGGGAGGATCACGTCTGGTAGATTAGGGAAACGTCTGTGGTACTCCTGACCGACTTCACGTGACCTGATTGAGCAGTCAGACTGCTTCATATGCTCCAGTCACCACGGCGATGCCTAGAAGGCATTCACCTCCTCCCTTTAAAACTCCTGACCCCGCCATATGTAATTACATAAAAAAGCAACCCCCTTCACATCCCGAACCTTGCTCAGTCTCCATCTCCCCAAAGCTCCAATCCTTCACAGTGCAATCAAGTGGAATCACGTTACATACAAACCCAGCCATCTGAAATGTCTGGAGCCATCATTTCACCCACCATTTCACCTCCCTTCTGTGAATAATCTGAGTAATATTTTGATATATGGGAGTTGAGCTACCCTGTAGTCTATACCAAACAATTTCTGCAACCACCACGAACTCTACCATCAAATATCTATCCATCCATTTTCTTCCGCCTATCCATTTCAGGGTCACGGGGGCACTGGAACCTGTCCCTGCTATAACAGGACAAGAGATGGGGTTCACCCTGGATAGGTTACCATCTCTCTCAGGGCTGACACAGAGAGACAGATGACCATTTTCTGATTTCTACGGCCAATTTAGCATCATCTAGCATGCATGTTTTGAGATAGTAGGAGGAACCTGAAGAGAACCAGCCCAGACACAAGGAAAAGATATAAACTGCACACAAAAAGACCCCATCTGAATGGTGGATTAGAACCCAGTGAGTGTCCACAGCCATCTGTGAAACACAGTGGAGGCTCTGGTTTGGTGCTGCATTGCAGACAGTTGTGTTGGGAATCTTGTCAGAATTGTTGGAAAGATGAACACAGAAATGTACCATCAGATTTGTGCTCAGACAGTGGAGCACTATCAGTCATGGATTGGACTCCCCAGAGCTTGAACCTTAACATTAGTAAAGCATTTTGGGATCATCTTGACAGAGATAGCCAACATCCATAGAATAGATTTACATGTTCTTAAAGAATCCTGGAGAACTGCATTTTTCCACATATGTTTGCATTTTCCATGTTTCAAGCACATAAAGAAAACAAGAGAAACTCAAGAGTTTTGCAAAGTGCTGTAGCTTGGGGCTGTTAAAGGTGAATGTAAAAACAGCAGTGCCTTAGACCTACATTCGTTTGATTGGTCAGCAGGGAGCCTTTCCTGTGGCTGCAAAAAGATATCTGGGCCTAAATGAGCAAAAGTTGCCATGTTCTAAGCTTCACACCTGGTTTCAGGACATGAAGAAATGATGTTTCACAGCAGTGAAACGCTCATCTCTGGGCTTCTTAACTGGACTTTAGAGCAATGGGTGATGTCATGGTAGTTATGTCCATCTTCTATTCTGTCTGTAGTTAAAAGCCCAAATTTAGAGCAGAAAAAAATCATATTTACTGCCTGGTGCAAAAACTGTTGATCTCTAATTTCTAATTTAGCTAATTCCCCTCTTCATGACAACTTTATGGGCATGTGAATTTCATCCAGTTAAGTCTTATGAAAATTTAAAACTTGAATTATTAGTGGCGTTATTCTTATTGTTACTGCTATTAACTGACAACTAACATAGCTTGCTGTATAAATAAAAGTATTAACAGACTTTCTGAGGAGTACTATGTGCTCTGGTATCCAGTATCAGTGAATGACAGTGACAATTTTATTTGTATTCTTATTTTGAGGTTATTATTCTACTGATGAATGGAAGTTCCTGAGCCATCTTCCTCTGTGTGTTTATATCCAAAATGCTGGACTAAACCTGAACCGGGGATATGACGGGGGTTTGCATGTCCTTCCTGTTGTGTAGGGTGACGACGTTGACCGTGGTGCGATGTGGCATGTGTGACAGAGGTCACAGAAAACAGAGGGCAGCAGGATTTCCTCCTTTCATGCTCTTTGGTTTAATATCCAGCCCTGCATCTCAGCCACATCTTTCCTGCCACCATCTGATTGAAGGGCAAAGTTGAGTTGATTTTCTGGATCCAAGGACACATGTGAGTAGAGTCTTTATTTGGGATTCACAAAGACGGCAGTGTGTTTCAGAGAACTTGAACATAAAGCTGTAAGTGAGTCCCTACATCTAAAGCAAAAATCCTCCAAGACCTGTTGCAGTTAAATACCCAGTGGCAAAGGTTACTTCACTTAAGATTTCAGCGCTGAGCGTATCGTTCAGAATTTGAGCTTCCCAAACTATTTTCCATCCTAGACCTTCATCTGTAAAAACACGCTGAAGAAAGCCCAGCTCTTCAGTTACTCAAGAATTGATTTCAGTGATTATAAATAAGAGATTTTTGAATGAAGGATACAGCAGACAAGCCTGTTGAAGAGTGCAACATGGGGGTGCAACATCAAAGATAAAAGGATCACAGATAAAAGCATGACGATCCCAGCAAGGATTCATAGCTAAACTGTGATCCTTTAATACCTCTATATGACAATAAGCTTCTGAGTGTAATACAACTGACAGTTTACCCCCAAAATATGACACTATCCTTCTATTAAACAAAATGATGCAAATCATTGGTAAAATCTGCAATTTTTGCCATATTCCTGCATGAACCTAGTTTTTTTTCCCTAAAAACAAAAGCTAAACAAAGAAATTAAATAAATTAAGACGAATAAGGTGAAGAAAACAAACATTTCTGACAGATTTTTGCTGCTGTGCACAACATGAAAACTGTCCTGATTGAATAAATAAATGCAAAAGACCGGGGAAAAAAGAGAGTTCACAAAGTGATGCAGAAAAGTGTCACAATCACACCTGCCAAAAATAGGCATGCATTTGAACGCTCGTTTGCTTACATTAGCTGTTTCAGTCCTGCGATATGACTGCAGCAAATACACCCCCTCCTCTTCCACGTCCCCCCACGTCCTCTTTCCAATTCCTTCCTCCTGCACCTCTCCTCCCCCCTTCATTCAGTTTTCAGGTCAGCTCAGAGCTCATCTCAGCACTTGATCTCATCGTTTTAAACGCTTTGCTTATGTCTCCACTCTCTGGTCAACAGCGTTTAAAATCGAAAAAGAAACTCGGAAATAACCGGGAAGAGGATATATTACACAGTAATGCTCTCCAGTGCCAAAACACCAGAACCTCAAAGTGTGTGTGTGCGGGTTAAGCAGAAATCACACTTTAGTTTCTAAAGCATCTGAGCTAAAATCATGTGGATTATTGTTTGCATATGAAGGTGTGCATTAATGCGTGTCATATCAAAATATTCACAGCTCTCAGCCAAGCTATTGGAAAAGTCATCACATGTTAAACAAACTAAGAATTGTGACACTTTGTGAGTCACGCTGTAGGCTCGTTTAGAAAGTGCAGGTCTGTCAGCAGCTGACTTCCAACAGGACTTAACATTTAGTTGCTACAGTTTGGGTCCCATTTCCTGTTTGGTTGCAAAACACAAAGTTTGGCAACCGGCATAAACAGTCTGACACATAAACAGTTTGGATTTTCAAATGAGGTGTATCAGAGCTATGAGCTAAAGGTTCAAATATGTAGTGTGGGTAGTTACACTGGGATTGGTTCTTTATACGGGGGATTTTCATACAAACAAAGCAAAGTAGGTTTGTTGAGCACAGGAAATTGTGGAGGGTTTTTAGGACTTATTTCTCTATAGCATGTGACTTCCAGACAGACTGTTTAAAAGTAACAGACTGACCAACAACAGCCAGCACAAGACAAAAGACTGAACAGCTATCTTCTGTGTACTGAAACAAGTTCTACAAGCATTAAAGATTCACTTGACAGCAAAACTGTGAAACACTTCTTTTACGCTGTTATTTTAGTTGCTGTCAGTAGGTCCATACCTGCCACCCACAAACAAGAGGGATACCAATCTTCTCAATTAGCTTATGGAGCGACAATGCAAAAATACACTCACCGACCACTTTAGTACATTTCAACTGGAAGGTGATTTAAGTGACTTTGAATGTGGTATGGTTGTTGGTGCCAGATGGGCTGCTAATGTACTGGGATTTTCCACATAATCACCACTAGAGTTTATAGAGAATGGGCTTAAAAAGGGAAAATATCCTGTGAGCAGCAGTGAAAACGTGTTGCTGATGCCCGAGTGTCAGAAGATAAGAGTTAGACTGCTTTGAGCTGAAAGGAAGGCAACCACACATCAAAACCAAGGTATGCAGAAGACTAACTCAGCTACAGCAGCAGGAGACCACACCAGGTGCTACTCCTGTCAGCTAAGAACAGAAAAATGAGGCTACAATTCACACAAGGTCACAAGAATTGGACAATAGAAGATTGGAATAAAGTTGCCTGGTCTGGTGAGTCTTGATTTCTGCTGCCACTTTCAGATAGCAGGGTCAGAATTTGGAAAAACATGAAACCATGGATCCATCCCTACAATGGTGACAGTTTACCCATTTTCTGATAGTTAATACCAGCAGAATAAAGCACCATGCTACATGCTCAGATCATCTCAAACTTTATTTCTTGAACATAATATGAGTTCACTGTACTCAGATGACCTCCACGGTACCCAGATTTCAATCCAGTACAGGATCTTTGGGGTGTGGCGGAAGAGAAGACTCAGATCATGGATGTGAAGCCCAGAAATCTGCAGCAACTGTGTGATGTTAGCATTTCAAGATGGAGCAAAATCTGTGTGGAAGGTTTCCAGAACATGCCATGAAGAATTAAACCAGTTCTGAAGGCAAAAGGGGGTCCAACCCAGTATTAGTGGGTGTAACTGATAAAGTAACACGATAATGTATATTTCCTAAAATTAAAACCATCCTCCGTGGAGAAAGAAAAACTGAGAACAAAATAAACAAATCTTCTGACTGAAACAAACAGACATAGAATTAAACAAAACATGGTGCTCAGTAATGTGCATCTCTCAAAGTGGGTTATGAGGTCAAACACAGTCTGGCAAGTCTGGGAGAAGATATTTTAGGAGGTTTGGGATATTTTGTTTAATAGTGTTTGTGCAGAATAATAGATTCTGCTGCTTAATGTTTTGAGCAAAAAGGTGAACGGAAAAAATGATCTTGACTTGGACATAGAGACTACAATCTTACAAAATCATAGCTAAACCAAGGTTGAAGTAACCTCAGTTCTGAATTAAGATCAAGAACATAAAATGATCTCGAGTTCCCAAAGCAATAAATTCTTAAAATTAATGAGTAATGTGTAAAGATGTGAGCTGTACATTAAAATACTGCATTGCAGCTGTAATTGAACCCCTGCCATTTGCAGTGTTATCACTTTTTAACATTCAGTCAAACAACACATGCGAGCTGCTGCACATGCCAAAGGCTAAAACTCTGTAATCCTTATACCACTACCCCCTCTTTTTTTTAAGGGTACAAATGGTAAAATCAGGGTAAAGATAACCCGCCTTATCCTCCATCTATAGATCTCTCCCTCTCTCTGCCAGTTCTCTATGATAACCCTATTAAAATATTTCCTCTGGCAAATCCCTGAAAAAATAAATCCTCTTTTTTTTTCTTTTTAGAAAAGGGGGGCAGGAGGGATGGTTTGTCTGTCACATGGAGAAATACAGTTGCCTTGGCAACCCCTTATGGTTTTACACTGCAGCCTGGCATTGCAGAACGACTGGCTAGGATAAGTTTACTGGGAACATTTTGCGCTGAAGGAGGGTGTCAGCAGTTTGGAAACTGACTTGAAGGAAGTGCGCTCTGAAGAGACGTGTCAAATGGATCTGCTGGCTAAGATTGATCCACTGCAAAGACCCACTCCCTCTTCAAACACAGACATTAGTCACACAAGATTTTTTTTTAAAATTGATTTAGATCAGAGAAAGAGGGAACGGATACATCTTACAAGGCAAGTTAAACATTTCCTTCACAGGTGCACTAAATCTGAATAATGGATTTTTATAAAAGTCAGTAAATCACAGTGTAGGACTAAATAATCATGAAATAACCATAAATGTGATGCTATATTTATAGTTTCATTAACCTATATCAGCCTGTGTCAGCTTCAAAGAGATTGACAGCTCTCAGTGGCCGTTTCCAACAGATAGGAAAGGAAATTCAGTAAGCTGCCTCCCCCCTGTGGACAGCTGGCGTCACAACACAAACCCAGCAGAGAAAGCAGGTGTCAAGTATCCAAACAGGCTGGTGGCTTCATGTATGGAAGATGGAAAATGACACTCTGAATCTACCAAATCCCAAAGGTGCTCGACTGGATAGAGATCTGGCAACAGACCAAGCAAAGTTTTTGCAAGTTGTAGCCTCATTTTCCTCTTCATCGCTGACACGACCGGGGCACCTAGTGTGATCTTCTGCTGCTGTAAGTTTGTCGTGCACTCAGCTCTTCTGCATACCTTTGTTCTAACCTGTGGTTATCTGCCTTACTGTTGCCTTCCTATCAGTGTGAAGCCTTCCAACCATTCTCTTCTGACCTTTGGCATCAAAAAGACATTTTCACCAAGAAAACTGACACTCATTGGATATGAAGTTTTTTCAAACCATTTAAAACATATTTTTAATGCCAAGCACTGTGGTTAAGTGTCACTTAAATCCCCTTTCTTCCCCGTTCTAATGCTCAGTTTCAGCATTAGCAGATTTGCTGTTAATATTTGTGTTAGTAAGCAGCTAAACAAGGTAACTTATATGTTATTATCAGCATGCTCTCTGTACCTGTACTCATTGGCATTTTCAACTCAATTCATTGCTATTGTTTAAGAAAAATGGAGTAAAATGTAATCATAAAACACGTTTTCTTTCATTATATTTTAAGATTTTATTCTTTTTAAAAAATGGTCCACCTAATCAGAAACATAGGAACAGAAAATAAGTGGATTGCCACATATGTCGCTGCTTCTATGTAGTTTAACGAACCCAAACGACACAACTGTTACTGTTCACTCACAGAAATGGCTCAGAATCGTGGTGTCATTCGTTTATTTCTCACAGAGTTCATTCATTCTCAGCGTTTGCTCTGCAACTTCAAACCCGACTCACACACATTTCACAGAAATAAAAACTTAAAACAGTAATAAATAATTTTGCATGTAACACTTTTCATTAGCATCGATTTGCTGATCCCACTGGTACGCAGAAACACAACAGAAAGGGTGACCACCTGAGCGTGAGATCCCGTCATTGCTGCACTTACTGACTTCTCCTACAACAAACCTGCTGTTGAAATCTGACATTTATCTGTCATCCAGTTAAACCCAGCCACACATGACTAGTCCAGATCATAGCGGACAAAAGAAACATGCTCATTTTGTGTCACGCAGGGGGGAAAAAAATCCCCTTTAAATAAAAGTGAGATGTTTACTGTATACATCACACTGAGTGTCTATACACGTACAGTGCTTGACAAATTCATTAAATGGCCTAAAAACCCAATTTTTAAAAAAAATCCTTCTTAAAAACTTGTTTAAAATTAAAAAATGTTGTTATTTGTTAGGTAAATAACAATCTGATACAACAAAATAGTCCTTATTCACCAATAATAACCACCAAATAAAAACAGTCATTTGTACCGCCTCCGATGGCCTCGGCTTGCATTCTTGCTGGGCATGGTTGTTATGTACGTTTCCTTTATTATTGAGTTCCAAATAGTTTCCAGCTGTTCCCAGAGACTTGCTGTTGATGAAACTTTTGTACGATCCATCTTCGAATCCACCAAATCCCAAATTTGTTTAATAGGATTCAAGTTTGGACGCTGATTTGGCCAGTCCATCAGTTCCAGTACTCCAGATTCCTTCTCCTTGTTCAAATACTCTCTGCACAGCTTTGAGGTACGCTTGGGGTCACTGCCATGTTTGTATATGAACCCACAACCAATGAGATTGAGCCCAGAAGGGATTCCATGATCCACCAAGATGTTGAGGTAGAACCTTTTGCTCACAATACTGTCGATTTTCACTAATTTGCACACACCATAATAGTATCTCCACTGTGGCTGCAGTGCATTGAGCGTCAAAACCTTCTTCAGCGTTTCAACAATTATTCTGATCCAAGAGTTCAAACTCGAACTTATCCGTCCAAAGTACCTTATTCCAATCATCTACAGTCCAGTGTTTGTGCTCCCTGGAAAATCTGAGGTGTTTCTGGATGTTTGTGGCCCTCAATAACTGCTTCTTAGCAGACGGTCCCCTTTAAGCCTTGTTGATTCAGTCGTCTGCTTATGGTAATTTTGGAGACCTTCTCAGATTCTGATCAAGAAGCATTTATGTCTGCTTGAAGATCAGCAGTGGTCTTCCATCTGTCACTGGTACTGAAAATCTTGAGGTACTGAACATCTGCGTCAGTCAGCTTTTGTTTTCTGCCTCTTTCTGGACACATTCTGTAAGTGCCAGTCTCTGCAACCGACTCCAAAGCGTACTTGACCACACTGTGAGAACATTTTATTTCTTGCCCTATTTGTTTGACAGACCATCCGGCATCGCGAAGCACTTTAATGTGAATTAATGCTTTTCGGTGAGTTCTCGACATTTGACCATTTTGAGCAGGAGTGAGGAACTTCAAACCGAATTCACGTTTTTACACCCAAATTTAACTGTAATTTGTAATTTGGCATCTTCTATTAAATAAAAATGTATTTTCTTTGGTGAACAGAAAATTTGAAGGGCATAAATTTGAAAACTCATGGATAACAATAATTACATTTTAGCATTAAAATACCGTTTTAATTATAGAGCGTGTGCATACTGGTGATTTAACTATTACAGAAACATTAAAAATGATTACCAATACTGTTAATTTAGGTCAGCTGTGCATGTAAGACATAAAGAGAAGCTATAAGCTTTCACAGCAACAATCATTCAAGCTACAGTCCTCGATATCAGAGAGAAAAGGCTGAGTACACATATTCGTGGACCTGACGAGCTTCTCCTGAATCGGTGACTGTTGGGCATCTTTCCTCGCTCCATCTATCACTGCTCGCCCTCATATCTGCAGACATCGCCGCTGCCCTTCACCTGCAAAGGCGCCGGGCCGTGTAACTGGCACCGGGCGCCAAAAAGAAACAGCCACGTTATTGTGCTGGGCTGAAGTGTCTTGAAGTGTCTTCTTTCTTCACATTGGTGTGCGTGATCAGCCGGTGTTTTCTGAGGGCCGAAACGTCCATCACTATCCATTGTTAAGTGTTAATGGAGCCATTGAAGACTCAGTGAATTTCGATGTGAACCTATAAAGATATGAGAGCTTTGTTATGTAGTGCTAAATAAAACATTGCGAAGTAGAGCCTGACAGGTATTGGATTTTTGACCAAGGGGGATGTCTGGTGAATTAGAAATCTATTTTTATATTTTTCACATGAATAGATTTCCCTAACATTTCTAAAATTTGTCATGAGTAGTTACTTATATACTTATTTGCGCTTTGCTTGACTATTCAAATCAGCTGGTTCTTGTGTTTATTGCTCCAAACACTGCGTTGCCGACAGTGCCCTCTGGTGGACAAACAATGCAAAGCGTGTTTATCTAATTTCGTCTTATTTTTTTTAATCGTCATTTATTAATTTGATATCTACATTTGAAATCCAGTCATGTGAAAAATAAAGTTTTCACAGGACTTTATGCCCTTCGGTGAGAAACTAAGTGCACCCTTATCACTTCCATGGGATAAAAGTGGGTAAGTAGCAGCAAGGAGCTGATAATCAGCTACCCTTGATTAACTGATCATCAGCAAGTTTGACCACCTCTATAAAAGCACAATTGTTATTTGATGGTCAAACGTGCCTCAATTGCTATGTTAAACATTAAAGTTCATAACATTTTTTTTTTAAAGGTGGCTTGTTTAGAAAGGTTTCCAGAAGAAAGTATCTTCTCTCTAAAGAGAAGCATGAGAGCACAGTTTAGATTTGCAAAAGACTTCTGTAACAATGCTGTTTGGACAGACAAGACCAAAGTAAAAAACCAAACACAGCATATCAGCACAAACACCTCAGACTGGCTGTCAACCACAGTGGTGGAAGGATGACGATTTGGGCTTGTTTTGCAGCCACAGAACCTAGACACCTGTAAGTTATTGAGTCGGCTATGAACTCCTCTCTATAAGCGTTCTTGAGTCAAATGTGACAGCTAAAACATGGCCAAATTTGGGTCATGCAACGGGACCCAAAACAGGGCAGCAAACTGGAAGCAAATTTTAGTTTAATCTGAAGACAGGTGAAATCCAAAGTCCCCCACCAGTATATCTGCTGCCTGCTTCAGATATATCAGCTACTGGTCAGCCAAGATGTGTGTATCTTGGCAATAATTTAAAATAAATAAAATAAAGAACAAATAGAAGATTTTTGTACAGCTTCTCATTGTATCACTAACAAAGGGCAGTTGTTTCGTTTGCAATTTTCTTATATTTCACAATACTAACACAACATTGGGCAGAGTTACCCCTCAAAAATGTAGATAATCCAATAAATCAATTAATTAGCTAATAGATCTTCACTGGAAGTTTAAGACACTAAAAATGGAAGCCAATAAAATGCTGGTAATAATGTATCGGTACCTCCTTGATTGAGAAAAGTGAGCATTAAAGACTTGATAAAGGGAGATTTTTCTTGTATTAGACTGCTTTAGTTTTAAATACCTGTAATCTTTAAGCTTTAAATGTTGTTAAAATGAATCTTGTATCCGTCCATTAAGGGTAATTCTTTTACAACGTGTCCGTCATTCAGACAAAAACAAAGGCAGTAATGAATCCAACATGAGGGGCCTTTGCAATCAGCAGCTGTCTTTGTGTCGTTAGAGGGTTGATGAGCGATTACAGCGGCTGAATAATTACCTGTAATCTCACATTAAACATCATCGAGGCGACGAGGTAGACATAGGGGAATCTGATTCGCAGCCGCCATGCGAGATCAAAAAATATCAACAAAGTCCTCGTCAACCCTTTAGAAAACACTCCGTACGTCCGACCAGCTGAGCCCGAAAACCGGAGCACTAAATATGACAGACCCGCCATACAGCCCAGTCCGTCCGCTGGTTTCCCGGATTAGTTTGTCAGCTGGTTAGGCGAGGCGATGGTAAAGGTGTCACACTTCATATTTCTATCGCTCGTCGACTCCGAGCTCCATTTTTTTTCTTCTTTTTTACGATTGTGTTGGCAAATGTGCTCCACCCCGATAGCTGTTCTACCGGGGACTCATTACGGTGTGACACCCGGATGTAAGAAGTACTTCGGGCAACTGGAACCCCGAGGTTAAACTCTCAGGCACATGGTTCCTCGTTTTTTAAAAAAAACAAATCACTGCATAAACACACCTTAACTGCAATAATTCCATATTCATGTTTATCCAGAAAAAAATTATAAATATGATAGTAGGTAAATCAATACAAGACAAAATACGAATGTTGTAGTTACAATGGTTTGTTTTACATTAATACATCAATATACACAAAGATTAAATTTATAAGATTAAAAATGATTGCAAGTGTGGAGTTGGTCTTTTAGGTATAATTTTTGTTCATGTGAAATTGAGTGAAAGGGTCAGACAAAATCATTTAGTTTTTAATTATTTGTATTTGTCCAAAGGCAATAAGTATAGTGACGGTGAGGAAGGAAGCATGGAAGTCTGACTTCAAAACTTCTTTTATCTGAAGAATAATAACACACATATTACTCAGTAAAACTTGAAGTTAAACAAGCAAACAAAAGTGAAAATAAGCCAAATAAACAAACAAATGTGCCACAATCTGAAACAAGGCCTGGCCTATACTGCCTTTTTACTGTAGTTGAGCATTCAAAGCGCTTTCTTATTGTGGCTCAAAAAATGTGAGTTCCACACTTGATTGATCAGAGCCCAGGTTAACAATGACTGCCTCCAGTGATATCGACCAGCAGGGTACAAATGGAAATTATCCTCCTGCTGACCAAAGACAAAGGAAGAAGAAAGGAAGAAGGTATGTTAGAAGTTACTGAGAGAGAAGAAAATGTATACATGTGGAGGTGAGAGTATGGAGTCTAAAAGCCTTGCTCTAATACCAAAAATCTTAGTAAATTACAAACAGAAGCAAAAACAAAGAAACTATGTATGTTTACTGAGAGACCAATTGGGCAGGGAGATCCTCATAAAGCCTAGCCTGAAAGACAGAGTTCGGGGTAAAAAATTCCCTGACGCCAGTGCACATAAATTACAGGGATCGTATAGCTGACGTCAATTCCTCGTCCAGTGCCATTCCATAAATAGTCCCTCGACTTTTGTTTGTATTATTTGTTTTTACAAACTAAATTAAACGTTATACTTTAAATATATCGTATTATAATACATTTCATTCAATCCTTTGAATTTCGGCTGCCTCCGACTAATTTTTAGGAAGCAAATCTGTGTGGGCGTATTGCTCCAGTGCACCGGATGTTCCATCTGCTGGTGGTGTTGTAGGCTAACTTTTTTTTTTTTTTTTTAACTCAGGGGTGGTGGCCGCTGTTT
>VURO01020031.1:0-11011 GCA_015108175.1 Pelvicachromis taeniatus
CTGTTATAGGATGCACCCTGGACCCAGTGCAGGTGGTGGGAGACAGAAGGCCAAAATAACATCTGTGATGGACAGAGTCTCCCACCCCATGTATGTAACTGTAGCTGAACTGCAGAGCTCCTTCAGCGGCAGACTGCTGCATCCTAGATGCTCGAAAGAGCGTTTCCGCAGGTCCTTCCTCCCTGCAGCTGTCAGACTGTACAATCACAACTGCTCCCAACAAACAGATGTTTAAATCAGCACTGTAACTTTTACAATTTCTACAACTACACACTGCTGTAATAATTACCACTGTCATAACTTGCACATTGTTCTTGCACATTATTATTTTTTTTTTTATCATTTTTTTTTTTAAAATTTTTCCTCTGTTACATTCTGTAAATATTCCTTTTCTGTAAAAATTGGACAATTAAAGGATTCTTCTTCTTCTTGTAGCCAAATAAAGGCATTAGAGAGCATTTGTAGCTGTCTGCGAGATAAGTGCTGCACAGGGACGTCCACAAAGTGTAACACTGAAAAGAAATACTACGCAATCAGAACTAGGAATAAAGGATCAGTCAAGGTACTACATAAGTAAGCTTTCACAGACCGTATATAAACGAAGGCAGTAGCTCCCTTTAGGGCTGGGCAAAAACCATTATTTTCCGAATCGATGAATCTAGTGATTAATTTTTCGATGCATCGATTAATCTAATGATATATGTTACTGCTAAGCAGCTTAAATTAGTTTTGCATTTACGGAGGTTGGGTGTTTATCTCTGAGTGTGTGTCTACGTGGGGGGTGTCTGGATGAATTAAA
Organism: Pelvicachromis taeniatus; assembly: GCA_015108175.1. NCBI lineage: Eukaryota > Metazoa > Chordata > Actinopteri > Cichliformes > Cichlidae > Pelvicachromis > Pelvicachromis taeniatus. The sequence continues at coordinate 800 of VURO01020031.1, forward strand.
GGGTAAAAACCAGCGTTAGTAAAAAAGTTGAAAACTTACGGTCGTTTTATGATCGGCCATTTCCACCTTACAAAGCCGGCAAAGACTGAATCACTTCCTGTTCGGTTAAAATATCCCCATACTGTAGAACTGCGTGTTCAGGGGGCGTGGTTTAAGTTGACATGTTACCGCTACTCGCTGCCGCCATGTGTTTTTTTGAAAGCGACGACGCATCGACGCAAATTATTTTAGGGCTGGGACAACGCGTCGACGTAATCGATTACGTTGACGTAATCGATTACGTCGACGCGTTGTCCCAGCCCTAGCTCCCTTGTTACCCACTGGTTTTCGGTTCTTCATTTAAAGGCTGAACGTTAGCATTTTGGCTGTTACAGTGTGTGTATACCAAATTTTTTAAGCCAGAAGTGACAATATTTGAATTAGCGGATGCTGCTGGTAAAGATATCCATTGAAGCCAAAGCTTTTTAACATTGAAGTGTATGACGATTGTCTCACTTTTAGTACCAGCCTCAAGTGGCCATTAGAGGAACTGCAGGTTTTGGCACTTAATTTTTAGCCCCCAGTGATTGCTGCTTGGTTTCTTCATTACAGGCCCTCTCACAACATTTATGTTGGACATTGCTAAATCATTATCTTCAGTCTTCATTGAACATCATTTGGTAGAATGATTTGTATGTTTTAGGGTGTCATGTTGTACCTTGACCCATTTTCTTTTAAGGATCAGTCTGGACAGATGTCCCAACATATATAATTACTGGAATTAATCAGAATTAATTCCTAAATCGATCACAACAAGCTGTCCTCCATGGATCTGGCACAGTTCCAGAATTAAATGTAGTTTCTTATGGTTGAATGTAGTGTTTCCCTTTCGCTAAAAAAACAACACTTCTTATTAAACTATGTTTTGCTCAGCCAAAATTGCGGCAGTGGAAAACACCTTGTTAATGGTCTTGTTAACCATTTATGAAAAGGATGCAATACATTGGAATGACTGAAAGTGATCCACTTCAAGAAGTTCCTGCTTTAAGTTTTATGAAGTTTGTCAGAGCTTGTTGTTGGCGGTTAGAAAAACTGCAGGTAATTTGCCTTCATGCAACTTTTACATGGTTCAAACTCAGATATCAGGTCTGAAGGATGGTTGTAGTTAAATGTTCCGCAAACATTTGATGGGAGTGAAGCTAAAGGAAGCCTAACGTGATCTTGCTGATGCAGTCAAACACTGATCTGAAAGTGTTCTATGTGGATAACTTTATATTTATGAAGCTTTTTGGATTCTTCCAGTTAATAGGTTGTGGTCATAATTTCAAAAGCATGATTTTATCTCATTTTTTGTGCAGAGAGGAGGGGCAAGAAGGTGATGAAGGACCTATTCAACCCCAGCCTCCAAGGAAGGAAAAAGACAGGTCTCACAGCAAGACCAAGAAACCCCGCAGGGAACGTCGTCATGCTGAGCGGGGGACGGAGACCATGGCCTCAGCTTCAACCTCAACAGCACAGCAGCCACAGACAGGGTTGGAGCAACAGACCCAGGTAAAAACTGCATTAGAAGTTAGTAGAAATGGTGGAATCACAGAGGGACAAATTTCATCACCTAAAAAACAGCATGACACATCTTGCTCAGGATGAAGGAAAAGTCTTTGCTCACCATTTCCTTGCAGATGTCAGAGCCAGTGGCCGGTCCCTCAGAGCCAGGGTCAGAGTCTGCAGGTGGTAGCGAGTCTGCCGGATCTTCCAGGCAGCGGCGCTCCATTATTCGGGACCGAGGGCCGCTGTATGATGACCCATCTCTGCCCGAAGGCTGGACCCGCAAACTGAAACAGAGAAAGTCTGGACGCTCTGCTGGGAAGTTTGATGTCTACCTAATCAAGTAAGCCATGCCCTGAGCCACCCTGACAGTGTGCTGGTTTTCCAGCATGTTGAGGAGTAAGACCCCCAAATGAACGTTTATGATGCGTTTTTTTTTTTTTTGCCTTTTTTATTTTTATTTTTTTGCTGTATAGCTCGGAGGGAAAAGCATTTCGGTCCAAGGTGGAGCTTATTGCCTACTTCCAAAAGGTTGGCGACACAACAACCGACCCTAATGACTTTGACTTTACTGTTACTGGGCGTGGGAGCCCTTCCCGCCGTGAGAAGCGCCCACCCAAGAAACCAAAGGTGGTGAAACCATCGGGGCGTGGTCGTGGGAGGCCCAAAGGTACTAAAAGATGTGATTCTAGAAGTTATACTGGACAGCTGTTCCTGAGTATTTCTATTAGAGTATTTATTTTTTTCTGTAATTGTGTATCTCTTTGTGTTTGTGTAGGCAGTGGGAAGATGAGGCAGGCTACAGAAGGAGTGGCAATGAAGCGCGTGGTTGAGAAAACTCCGGGCAAACTGCTGGTCAAGATGCCCTTCGGCAAAGCAGAGACCTCCACTAGCACCACGACCACCACCTCAAAGGTATGCTTGCTCTGTCGTTAAGTCATTTGTACATTTTTGAGAGAAGAACAGTGTTGAGATCATCGCAGTAAGCTGAAAAATTCAAACATGCATTTCTTAAGCAACTTTACTCATTTCTTCTGGCCAGGAAAGCTATGAGACATATGCTTCAAGGAGAAACTATCGATCGCTCCACAACTGATGTCCACATGTACAAACTTAGTGTACAAACATAGTCATTTAAAAATATTTTGATTCAAATGATCACACCTCTACACCATAATGTCATCCATGAATCACCACTTTGTTGAGGTTGATTGACTTGTGTTTTCCAGTGACCTTCAAAGCAGCTTTTGAGAGACCCTGCAAAGGAAAACTGGTCCCCCTTTGACCTACAGGTGTAATGTAAAGAGCATCATATATCTGGCAAGACAGGAAAGACTGAAGACCCAACTCCCAACCAGCAACATCAGCTCATGCTGTCCTGCTATTCTTAAAATCTTGTGAATTCAATATTTCAAGAAGGAAGTTATCTAGGATTTTCAATTTGAGACCATAGGTGTATCTTCTTGGAAGCTGAGGGGTAGTGCTGGTGGCAGCCAGTATTTTTTTTTGTTCTTTTTTTTGTGATAACAAATAAAGGGATTCCAAGGTTTTACCTTGATCAGCTTCAGCCAGCAAATAGCTATTTAGAGATCGTTCAATCATGTTACAGGAAATGACAGATTGTAAACCTTCATTTGTAGCATAGTTAGAGAGATGGCTAAGGATCCTGTGTACATCTCCAATTCCACCTTTACAAAGACTTTCTGAAAATCCCAGTAAAAAGATTGGCAAAGGAATTCATAGAAGACTTAGTTTACCTTAAGGTCTTAAGCAATTGAGCAACACAAGAGACCCATGAATCATCTGGAAGGTAGAAAAGACTTTCATTAGGAGTTTAAAATGACAACTTACCTTGACTGGCAGTAGTCCTGCCTAGAATTTCGTAAGAGTGGATACTGAGAACTTGAATGTGCACTAGTGTTTATGATTTTCATGGTTTGAAACTTAGGGCTCTACCTGGAGAAGATCCTCACAAACAGAGGTAAATGATGAGTAAAAGTAGATAGACTGTAGTATGTGGTTGCAGGAAGTACGGTTAGTATTTCAATCTATTATCTGCTGGTTATTTGGATCTGGATCTTGGTGGAAGCAGTCTAAACAGATATGCCTAGACCTCTCTGTCCTCAGCCTGTTCTTCTAGGGGGGAACACCAAGGTGTTCCAAAGCTAGCTGAGTGACATAATCTCTCCACATGTTTATTGTCGACCTTGGGGTCCCTACTGTTTAGATATTTCCAAAACAACTCACCTAGGATGCATTAAGGGAGCAGTCTAGTCGATGCTTTAGGAACTTAAATATATTTTAAAAATTCCAGCAACAATGCTAATGCAAGTTTTTCCTGTTTATGTGGCAATTCCCCTGCAGGTGGTATCTCCTGCTTTGGTGACCAAGTCCCGCCCTGGCAGAAAGAGGAAATCAGAACAGGAACTTCCGCCTCCACCACAGACTGCCCCCAAGAAACGGGGCAGGAAACCAGCGTCAGCCTCCACAGCAGCATCAGTCGCCACAGCATCCACCTCCGCCGCATCAGCCTCTGGTAGCTCAGCAGCGGGAAGCTACGCTGCAGCTGCCATCTTGGCTGCTGAGGCCAAACGGAGAGCAGCTAAGGAGTCTTCCACCAAACCTGTTGTCCAGGAAACAGCTCTCCCAATCAAAAAACGTAAAACGAGAGAGACAGTGGAGGAGAGGGAGAGTGTGCAGACTCCAATGGCTACAACAACAGAGACTGGAAAGACAACAGCGGCCGAGGAGGAGAGCAGTACATCGGCAGGAGGTCCAAGCTCAGAGCCTGAGCCCGCTCCCTCTGAGCAGAGCCAGTCACAATCACAGAAGCAGCCTTCTGCGTCAGATGACAGCCAACCACATGGACACAAGACACATAAAGGGCGGAAGCACAAGGACAAATCAGGAGAGGCAACAGGTGATGGTGTAACCAAAGGGGAAGAAGATGTAAGCGATAAGGGAGGAGAGGGGGGATTGGGTGGAAGGAGTAGCAGTAGCAGCAGTAGCACTAGTCCGTCAAAAAGCCACAAAAGGAAGGAGCGAACACCTCACAAGCACCACCATCACCACCACCACCACCATCATCAGCATCGCCACCAACAGTCCACTGTCTCAACATCGGATGAACCTTCTCCTCCTCCTCCTCCTCCAACCTCTGGACACCCAGCACCTTCTAGCCAGTCCAAGCCTGAAGTTGAGCCTGAGACTGTGCCTCAGCTCCCTTCCCAACAGTCGCAGCACACACAGCAAACTCTTCCCAGACCGCAGTCCAAGTCTGCGTCTCAGTCCATGCCTGAACCTCGACATTCTACCCTGCAACCACGCTACCAGCCCCAGTTTCCCCCTGAGTCCCAAGCCCAGAGTCGTTACCCAGCACCCCAGTCCTCTCCTACCCGACATGGCGTAACCCAACCACGACCCCAACAGCCCCCATCCCAAACCCACAGTCAGCCTCAGGCTGACAACCAGAAAGTTCCGTCACAACCTGTTCATTCCTCAACCCAGCACCGAACCCAGCTTCAGAGTCAGCATACGCAACCTCAGTCACATCCTCCTCAGTCCCCCTCCATCCTGCACATACATCCGCACCAAACAAGGCATCCACATCCACAAACCACATCCCCCACAGCACCCCAACCTCAAACCCAGTCAAGGCACCCATCTCAACTCCAAACTCAGCTCAAACAGCAATCTCAACCCCAGCCCCGACAGTCACTTCAGCCTCAAATTCAATCCCAGGCCAGGACCCCAACTCAAGCTCAGAGTCAGTCCCAATCCAGGCCTCCAGCCCAACCTCAGTCTCAGTTGCAGCCCAGAACCTCGGGCCAAACGCAGCCTCAAACCCAATCCAGAACCCCAGTCCAGATGCAACCCCAACCTCTGTCCAGGACTCCAGCCCAATCGCAATCTGCACCACAGTCCAGGACTCCTGCCCAAATGCAGTCGACACTCCATGCTAGGACCCCAGCCCAAGCTCATCCCCAACCTCAGTTCAGAAACCAAGGTCAAATGCAGCCTCAATCCCAGTCCAGGACCCTAGCCCAAATGCAGCCTCAATCCCAGCCCAGACCTCAAACCCAAATGCAGCACCAACCCCAATCTAGGACTCCAGCCCAACCTCAACCTCACCTGCAACCCAGACACCAAGTGCAACCACAGACAAGGCCCCCATCATATCATCAACTCCAGACTCAATACAGACCACAAACCAGTCAATCTCTCTCCCAGCCTAGGCCGCCCCAGTCCCAACCCCAGTCCCAAGCACAACCACACTTTCAGCGGATTCAACCACATCTGCGCTCCCAGCCCCACTCTCAGCTCACCAGGCCACACGTGCAGCACCTCTCATCCAGCCGACCATCTTCCAGCCTAACCAGGACCAACCTCGTCCCTGCTCAGCAAAACCAGAGCGAACAGCCACAAGACCTGAGCACCACAAGGCCTGGCAGAGGGAGCCTGATCCCGAGCAGAGACGTCAGCGTGGAAAGGGTTAGGACAGAGGGGAGAGGGGAGCCGGCCATGCCATCAGAAAGCAGAGAGGTTTTAGGAGGAGACAGAGGATCAAACAGCACTTCGAGACCTCCCAGCTCCATGCCTCCTGGACCTCCTGGAGTATCTGGGGCTGGTCACGTGCCTGGGGCAGATGGTAGGGCTAGGCTCCGGGCAGAGCCAGAGGCAGCAGGTGAGGGTATGGAGCTCAGAGACATCGTCCCACAATCTGCTGTTCCCTGTCCCAGTCGAGAAGAAACCGTAGAGTCACGGACTGCTGTCAGCGAAAGAGTCAGCTGATTGGTTGGACTGATGAACCTGCCGTCTACAAATAGCCTGACGGACTGAATCAGCACCAGGCAGAAGAGAATTATGACCGGGATGTTCTTGTAATGGTTTTTACACCGTTTTCAGATAGAAGGAAAGCGTCACACAGAGCTGGAAGGACTGTGGCAGCTTGTTCTCTGTTTGATTCTGTCTAGAGGCTCTGTAAAGTTCTGGATTAGAGAACCAACCTGGCGCTGAGGGACACCTCGAGTGGAGAATGGATAGTGTCTTTTTTTCTAGGAAAAACAAATGAAAAGGAAAAACCGATAAAAAGTGTGTGTGTATATATAATCAAAAGGCAGCTGTTGTGTCCCGCTAGTCTCCGTGGGGAGGGGGGGGGGGGGGGGGGGAGTAGTTTGGAACTAAAAACCAACGCTTAACAACACATTACTCTGAACGAAACGTTGCTTCCGGAATATAACCTGTTTTTTTTATTTAGTATTTTGATAGTTTGTTGTTTTGTCTCTGTTATACAGCTTTAAAGTCTGATATTATTGACTGACAGTCCCTTACTCATCGCTGTGCTGCTGACTGACAGTCCCTGACTTTCAACCTGCTCTTAACTCCTCCTGTTGACTGACAGTCCCTTACTGAAACTAGTCCTCGACTGAAAGCCTCAGAGATGATGTGAGGCGGCGGTTTGCACCTTAAACTGGTTTCTCGGAAATCTCATCATTTGTTTTCGTCCCCATTTTCCATTAAGCTAACAATAAACGGAGAGGGGGCACTAATGTTTTCCATCCATTTTCAGAATGCCTCCTACAAGTAGTGAATCTAATCTATGAGTATTTATACCCAATTCGTGACTGTGCTCGGCCATGATTTTGAATCGTTCTGAATACCGTCTAAAATGTCTGAACAGTGTGAGGAGTTCTTGATTCCTCTTAGCAGAGTCAGTTGCTTCCTCATTGGTTTTTCCAAGTATGTCCAACAGAGCAAGTTGTTCTTCCAGGATGAATCTGTTTTCCGTAGTCTTTTGTTTCCAAAGGAAGCACTTTTAATATCAAACCAAACCCACTTTCACAGTAGCTTTATTTTAGTTATTAGTCTTAATGAAAGAGTGGGAAATGACTCATTTTTATTGTGTCTTCATGTTGAATATCTGGAACAGTTTGCACTCCTCCAGTTTGTACAATCAACCGCTTGCATGTCGCTCGGAGACCCTGCAGGCCTTCAACCGGAGCGCACCTACGCAGAGGTCAACCCTGCCCGGTTTTACTGTCGTCTACAGTAGTAAAACCTGGACTGAGGTCTGCTTCAGCTTCACGTGGGTTTAGTTGTGCCGAGGATAGGCTGTTCATTTCTGAGAGGGATTCGGAGGATGCTTAGGGTGACTTGAACCTTTATATTTATTCCTTTATTTCTTTTCCTAACACTCTTGTGCTGCCAGTCTTGTTAGCAGTAGACAGCTATGTTTCCAAATGCTGGGCGCATGTCACATCAGAGCTACTCTACTTAGCAGTTTCCAACTTACAGACATGTTGGAAAAACTGGGAAACTCAGCTTTACTGAAAGCTCCGATAGATCTACTTTAGCCCTAATAAGGAGCTGTGATGGCATAATCAAACACTAGTCAGTCTGCTGATAAAAGTGTTGAACAAAATATATTTCTAACTCTCCAACAGTAGTAAAACAACCTCATTCTGAGTTATCAACGTCCCAGAAGAGCAGCTACTCTGTGTTTTTATCAAACAGCTGTCTGAGCCTCTCTGGAGAAATTTAACCTTTGAGTTCTGCTGCTGTTTATCGAGTCTGCAGTAAGGATCTTACTCAGACATCTGATGATATGAACACCCAATTCTGAAACATGAAAAAGGTTCACGCTCAGATGAACTTCTTTCAAAGACGCAAAATGTTGCTTCAGACTGCTGTTTTTCTACAAAGATAAGACCGATTAGTCCGCTGACATAGCAAGCAGCTGTTAAAGTCACGAGAAGGTTACAAGTTCAGTTTTATTTATGTAGCACCACTTAAGGCACTTTATATTGTAAGGCAGATGTTACGAAGAGAACCTCAACGATTCGATGATCCTTTTAAATGAGCAGCTGTGGAGGAAGAAAAACTCAATATAAATAGGAAGAGACCTCCAGCAGAAAGCAGGCTCAGGGAGGAACAGCTGTGATTGGTTGGGGGTCAAGGTGAAAGAGAAGAAAAACTTGATCAAAAGGTTTTCGACCTTTTCCATCACTGTGCAGGATGAAGCCTGCATTACTGGTGTGCACACAGAATCTGGCAGCATTGCCACTTTGTTTTAGAGATAATAGCTGTAAAAACAAAAGGAAAAAAACACATTATTTCCTCTTTTTATGACTTTGCTTGTACACCACTCAATGGGGGGGATCACCACATTGAATCAGGCATCAGGGCCCAAGTTTCAGTGTTGTTTAAACAAACCATTACTTCGAGTTTCAGCACCTTAAAGACAGTGTGCTGATTTTTACACGCCGGATAGATATCTGTCAGATGACTAAGACTGATTGGCTGCATTCCCAGCCAATCAGGTGTTGGCCAACCACAAATGTTAAGCAATCTGAGCCTCACTCCAGAGTTTCTTAACTTTCAGACAATACTACACCGTGAGCAGAGACTTTTTTAAGTTCTCCGGAACTTAATTTAGACCCTGGAGTCTTTTTGAAGGATCCTAGCAGTATAGAAAAAAAGACTGATTTTGCATCCTTACTTTCCACTGTCACAACTGAACCGGGCTCCTCGTTTTCCAAGCACAGACTGCATAAAAGGAGGATGGTGCCACCCAGTCTGAAAAGTGGAACCATTATGAAAGTGCCTTAAAACTGTGTTCTTACTAATGGCCAGAACTCCAAGTCCGAATGTATAGAGGTCAGTGAGAAGGTGAGCCGACTTCTCACTTGATTTAGGTCCTCAGTAAGCACTTTCCTGATGAGGTTATGCTCTCAGTTGCAACTTTGAAGTTTTCCTCAACATGCCCTGATGCTGTAAATTGTTTTCCCTCTTATATAAATAAATAGTATGAAGGAAATGCTTTAGCACGCAGCTAACGTATCATTGATGAGTCTATCATCCACCTTCCTGGACCCTCTGCCATGGTTCAGGGTTGGTGAATTGATCCCAGGCCTCGTATCCCTGGGCAAAACACTGTAATCCAGAGTTGGTTTTGATGGCAGGCAAGCACCTTGTAGATGAGTATGTGAATGTTTGAATGACAAGCAGATTGTAAGCCGTTTTGTAGACCCGCTAAGGTTGAAAGGCGCCAAATAAGTGCACAAAAGCTTCTTCCGAATCTGGACTCTTTTGGCACGACAATGCCAAACCCGAGGCTTCGCAGACCGGCACTGACTATGATCTCTTCTTTTGTACAGTCTGTGTTTCCAGGAGGCATTCAAAACATCAGACTTGGGGAAAACGCTTGATCTGGTCGGGACCTGACTATTGATCTAACATTAGCTAGCAGCTAATGCAGTTTAAGTCTCCTCCTCCTTATCTTAAAACATAACCAAATGATGCATGTTCAAATCTATTCAGAGACCTTTGGTAATTGGACCTTTGTGTTGATATAAAGACTCACAAATTTAAAATTCCAGCTGATTAGAAAGAACAAAGCAATCTGAATGCAAAACCTAAAAAAAAAAAAAACAGGGGGACTAAGAAGAAATCTAGTTCATTTTTAAGTGTGCAGCTCTGAATGTGACATGAAAATATAATAGGAAACGTACAGCATAAAAATAAATAACAGAAACTGTCAAATCAGGACATAAAAGGATCAATTATGTAAAAGAAACAACCCAACAACAGCAGTAAACAGCCTTGAAAAGAAAGACATAAAACTGCTTTTTTTTTTTGTTTTTTTTTTTTGCAGGTTGTTGCCTTCACCGAGTTTCAGTAAGTTTAGCT
>VURO01020031.1:11031-29693 GCA_015108175.1 Pelvicachromis taeniatus
GAGGTTGCTGCTTGTTTAAAACCTCTGTACTCTTTATTTAAAAGGTACTTAAAGAAAATTACTGTTTAGTTGGTATTTTAGGTATTTTTGAGTAATGTCACAAGATTGTGCAGCAATGTAGCCATTTATTAAAAAAAACAAACATATTTTCTTTACACAGTTGGCCTGGAAAAGGGCAAAGCCTCCTTTTAAAAAAAAGGAGTGGCTAAAAAGAATTGAATGTTAAAACGTATAAATAAGCTACTTCCTTATTCACAGCAGGTATCTCTGCCTGTTTTAGCTTCCTGGCACAACCCCAAACGGATCTGTGTCTCTTCCCAGTATGAAACCAAGGATCTTTTGCTTACGAGGTCAATGTGTAAACCACTACACTATGGTTGTGAAAGCATCTCACCTGTAAGACGTTGCCGCCTGGTGATAAAAGATTTTGCGAAATTTGTAAACAGTAACTCCAAAAAAAACCTTTAACCCTATTTTGTAATTCATCAGGTTATATTGAAAATTCAATATAAGTTTTACTAGACAAGAAGAAATTAAACAGAAAAGCATTTTAGAGCACACGCACTCTCAAAACACTGCCCCCTGGTGGTGCAAGCCTGAGTTAAATTACGCAAAGAGTAACTACAAAAAGTACCTTTAAAGAGGAATGGGGGCGTACCATTAACAGGATGATGTCATGACACAGAGGTGTGCGTCATTATTGGTTCTAAAAAGAAATTCATTCACGAAAATATAAATAAAACAAGCTGAAGAGGACAGAAAACAAACGTACGTAAACTAAAAGAGTCAGTGAGAATTATAAAATAGCTTCCTTTTTTTAGATCGCCATGAAACATCCCGTCAGGATGCCCAATTTCTCTCATAACCTTTCTCTTTGGGAATCTGAACGTCTTCTTCCTGAACAAACTAAACATGCCTCGCTCTGTGACGAAGCCTCTGCGTAGGTGGCGCCACCCAGTCTGCCCAGAGCAGCGAACCCGTTTGCTTCACGCTGCTGCAGAAATCAAACGTCCCGCTGTAATCGGACTCACTCCACAGGACTCGACCCGGCACAAACTTCAGTAACCAGCCACCATATTGCATGTTCCAGAGTTTAGTGCCTATAATATTGTGCGTCTTGCCAGAAGCCACCATGTCAGCCAAGCCATGTTGTGTTTCTAGATTAGTAGTGATGTGTGTGGTGACTTCATAGTTGCTAATATTGAGGATGAATATTCTGCTTTTATTCTGGTTGGAATTCAGTGGAAACTCCAATACACTGTCGCTGTAGACAAACTAGTTTTTACCTGTTTTCTTATTTTTCTTTCTAACTAAAAGCGTTTGTTGTCCCCTGATCTGTGTCGTCTCTTTGACTGCCTGAGCTTCTCTTTTTCACACAAACACCTCAGAGTCACAGGACGAAGAGCCAATGGCTGAAACATCCTCATCTTCACAGCGGCTCTTTCAGGAGTGTAGATTTTCCTATCACTTCAAAGAGCACATACAGGACATATCACATATTAAAACGGAGAAATCTGATAACAGCTCATTTTGAATTGATGCCTTCCGCTTGTGTGACATCAACTCTTTGCAACACCCTTCTTGCTGGATTTTGGGTTTTAGCTGCTCACCAGTTAAGGACCTCCTTTCTTGTACCGTTTGCTTCATAATGCTCCAAAGCAGACCCAGACCACTTCCGCTACACTGGTAATAATGGTGCTCAATACGCTATTAAAAAAAATTATGTATTTCAGTTTAAAGAAGTAAGTTTTTATAAATGAATGAACCATTGATTTACAAAACGTGATTAAAAAGCCCAATCAGGACAACCTCAAAACAAAAGGCTGTGAAAGTAACAATAATTCAGAGTCCTGGGTTGGATTAAAGCACAAAGTCTGGATAACAACCTGTGACCCAACGCTTCCTTCAGCCGTCTCCTTGGCTGTATTTTTGATCCTCCTGCTCTGAAACTTTTACGTGTCATTCAGCAGTAACGGTGCCTTCACAGCTGTGTAAAACATTCTTGGATCGTTAAAAAACGTAAACCCAAACATTTAATTTTATTGTTCAACAGCAGCAGCTAAAGGGGGCCATGTTTGCAGTGATGTTTGACTTGTTGCGCTTACCTTCCAGGTTTGGTTCTTCCTCACCTGGAAGGTAAGAGTGGCCGAGCAGAGCTGCGAGCCTGGATTCAGACCACCCTTTGACATCACGCCTCACTGGATTCAGCTGTTTGCACAGTCTGTGATGGCCCACTGTGCAACCTGAGAGGCAAAGTCCAGGGGGCAAAAGCCCATGCATCGTCAGCCTAAAGGGCGGGAGCGCCTCTGCCATCTGACCTTTGACCTGTGTCGATGGAGGCCAATGTAAATCACAAACAGCTTCACTGTAATACATCTGAGTGACCTGAGATAAAGACAGCTGAGATTCCACTTCATTACAAGTGTTTTAGTTACTGCAGAGAAGTATAAAATATTCTTGTAAAACTACAATGCTTCAAATTAAACTACTTATAAACACCCGAAACATTTAATTGATACTTATACAGAAAATTAACCTTCAGATATCTGGGGCTTGATTTCAGTTCTTCTGTAGATGTTTTCATTTTGCGGTTAGAGCGACTGGTTTAACTCTTGTTCTTTCTGTCTTGTTTGTTTTCAAATGTCTCCAGCTCAGTCAGCAAACAGTAACATACTGCGTATTTCAGCAGCAACTACGTCATTTTTTGACTACTTTCAGTAAACTTGCCTGGGCATGTGCAGCAATTTCACAATCTTGAACTTTCCCTAATTTCTGTGATGTTCTGGCTTTTTGTCACCAGGGGACAGGCTGAGTCACGGCTGCCCTGTTCTGTCCTCGTCATACTGAGTGACGCTCTCTGAGCTCTGATAGCTCATAGCTCCCCAACAAACATGTAACTTCATGTCCAGTTACTTATGACTCTCAGGTTTCTCTCCACAAGTTCCTTCTTATTATTGCAATACTAGATGTCGACATTTCCCATGACTAAAATGTAAAAGAACAAGGTCAGTGTCTTTACAAGTAACCTTCAGACTGTTCTAAACACAGTTTTTTTCTGTTCTTGGATAGATGATGTCAAAGAGATCGGAGAAGCCCCACCCACCTGCTGTTCAGACCTTCTGTTTGTGAATGGTAGCCAAACAAAAGACAGTTACCTCAAAGGGGGAGGAGACTGATTTACTGCATCACAGCCAAGAAAATAAATATTAATAAGGATCTTTTTAAAACCCCGGATCATTAAAAGCTGCTCCAGTAGAGTCCAAGGGCAAAAACATTATTTTGAATCGAACACAAAAGGCTCCCTGTAAGCAGGGGCGTAGCCAGAGAGGGGTCCATGGCACAGCGGTCACGTCCCAGTGGGAATCTTTTGGGCAGAACCTGGATGGGTCCCATGGCTCCAGGCTCAGTGAGGCCTTGGATTTTATCTTCATAAGTTTGCTTACATCACCATCAGACTGACCTTGAGAGACCTTACCAAGCAAATGTTGCCATGACAGCACAGCTCCTGGGATCACTCAGGCTTACAAACTCATGCGCCGTACCATTTATTTTTATTTTGTAGAAATTGGAGATAATAAAATATGATAATAATTTATAATAATAATCTCTTCCTATGGTGCAGTAACCTTATACATAAAGCTACAAAACAGTATGAATAATCAAATCATTTCAGCAACAACATTAAAGTAATATAGTTAATCAGTAATTAGGAAGGGGTCCCTGGTAACCCTAACAGGGTGCAGGGACCCCTCCCTGGTCCCAGGTTGAAGTGGTCCAGTTTTTTCTTTATGTAAGGGTCTTTTGAATCACACACAGAACCAGTTTAACAGAGGAACCCATGCAAACTTGTCCACATCGATAAGGTTTCGTTTCACAGAGGGGAAATTTTGATCAAATATTCTGAATTCCTGAGGGGGCACCCAACCCGTCACCTGGCATACGCCCCTGCCTTACGGACAATATTTTCAGCTTTCAGGCTGAGGGGTAAAACCCCTGATGACGTGATGGTGCTGTGGTTGAGTTTCAGAGTAAAAGAGTCTTATTGTTAAAGTTTAAATAATTTGTGCACCAACAACACAAACTCACACCAAGTGAACTTAAAATAAATAAAAGAGGTCCGTCTGTTTGGATTAACGGATTAAAAGTAAACTGATCAGAAAACTCACATTTTGTGACCTCTGGTTGACCTCTGTGCGGGTGAAAGTCCCGCTCTCTTATTGGCTGACGGTTTGACCTGCAGACAGGTGAGGATGGCAGCTCGTGCTGACACGGTGCTGCAGTTGCAGCTGCTGCTGAGCGGTTTGGTTCTGCTCGGACTCTGCGCCGGTCCCGGACACTCCTCCTCCTCGGCTCCGGGTTCTGAGCGCGGCAGGATGGAACTGCGGCGCGTGCGCACCCTCGCGGCTCAGTCCCGGTACGGAGAGTGTTGGGCGCGAGCTCTGGAGCACCTGGACGCGAGCTGTACGGACTTGACGTCGGAGAGCCAGAGTCTGATCGCGCTGCGGTTCACCCACTGTCACCTGAGCAGGTAACAACCCGCCGCTGGAAAAACAGGTGTTTCCTCGCACTGACTCCCTGCACTCAGAAGCCATTATTAAATATTCACGATCAAAATCAAATTTTTGATTAGATTGCATTTTAAAAGAAGCAGCTGGTGTTTGTAGTAGTCTGTTTTTTTTCTGGGTTTGTATGTCCCATCCTCAGCTGTTTACTGCCATCACGTGGCCAATTCAAGAAATGCAGTACAGCTGGAAGAAAAAAAAAAACGAAGCAAATCCCAGAACCGGATGTAAATATTCTAAAACTGTATTTTTATTTCTTCCTCACCAGCTACATTTCTCTAAAAAAAGAGAGTAGATATGTTCTTTTTCATCTGGATCGTTTTGGGATCCTGGGTTCGCTCGCTGCTCCTAATTGTTTTAAGGTGGAAGCCTAAAATTGTACCTCAGCTCACCTCAGTGACTAAACCAACCAGCACTATCATTTAAAGCTGAGGGAGCAGTTTGCTCAAACCTTATGTGTGTTACTACTGACCTGGTGGAAAACCTGCAAAACTATAACCCTCCCTTATCTTTATTTTTATATTCTATAACATCAAAGTGCTTCACAGGCCTTTCATGAATGATCAGAAAGTGGATCGTTTTAATTTGTCAGGTGACGTCATCTCCTTTCCTTTAATAAAGGACGCTCCACTGAATCCTCTGCTAAAGGGAGTAATGTAGGAGGCACTTTTCCTTACAGGTTTAAACCAGCTGTCATCATGGCTGATACTTCAGTTCGACCATAACCTGTGTCTGTCTGTCAGCTCAGGCAGGGATTTCCCATCATGCCCTGAGGGGTCAGAGGTCAGCAGGTGTACCGCTGACATGGACACAGTCGCATTTAACAGCTACACGGAGTTCTTCACACACACTCACTCCATGTGCCACTTCCTGCAGTCTGAGGCCTGGCAGCGCCAAGCTGAAAACACCATTTATAGGTGAGCAAGCTCAGATGACATCATGCTGAGGTGAGAAAGTGCATGTGTGTGTAACAGGTGTGTGTGTGTGTGTGCGCGCGTGTGTGTCAGGCTGACTGAGAGCTCAGCAGGTGTAGCTGAGCAGCTTCAGTCCACCAGGCTGATGGCTGAGGACCTGATTGAGGCCCAGAAAGATGCCCTGCAGGCGCAGAAGGCGATCCTGACCAATGGCGAGGAGCTCAGAGTCACACTCAAAGACTCCACACAGGGTAAACACACACACACTGACGGCCTGAGACACACAATCACCTCTTCAAAATCCATCAAGCACCTGAAAGACTCACTCCCTCCGCCTCTCGCTACCTGTCCTCCGCTAAGGTCTGCGGTCGGTGTTCTCAGAGCTCAGCAGTGCCTCGAGGGAGCAGCAGGTGGCGCTGTCCGAACTCTTCAACAGAGTTTCCTTCCTGCAGAGTTTTCTACTGATAGAGACTCACAGCCTGAGCTCCTGCTGCTACAACGCTGCTGCCCTCTGCACCTCCTTCCTCATCACCTCCACCCCACGCTCCTCCAGAGCCAGGTAATGCCACCTCTGTTCCACGCCTTTGCACAGAGCTGGGTTTTAATGTGTAACTGGTAATTCATTCAAGACTCAAGGTCTGTATCGTCAATACAATATACACTGTATAAAGTGTTGGGGGGGGCTTGCCACATGCAGCAAGTGTCCAGAACCAGGGTTTATGGTTTGCACGGGTGATTACGGTCTTGGAGACATGACATGACATCCTCAATGCACTTGCTTATGTAGCTGGTCACTGTGTGTGTGTGTGTGTGTGTGTGTGTGTGTGTGTGTGTTTAGGTTGCTGTTGTTGAGTTTAGTATGTTTGAA
This sequence comes from Pelvicachromis taeniatus, assembly GCA_015108175.1. Lineage (NCBI taxonomy): Eukaryota > Metazoa > Chordata > Actinopteri > Cichliformes > Cichlidae > Pelvicachromis > Pelvicachromis taeniatus. The sequence goes on from VURO01020031.1 coordinate 17,376, forward strand.
CTTCTATCTGGAGAGGAAGATCTACCAGTTTGTGCTGAGCTCTGATAATCCTGAACACCAGCACATGGTCAGTATGCTCACCTGAGCTTCACCTGATGCTTTAACCTTTGACCTGACACACACATTAACACATTCATCATTCCTTCCTGTGTTCAGGAGCTGCTCGCCGTGCACGTGGGCGCGTTGAGGCGGTTCATGGTGTGTGTTGGAGTGTGTGTTCTGCTGGTGGTGTGTGTGCGCTACAGGGACCCTGTGCAGCAGAGTCTGCAGGTGCTGCAGCAGCTGAGAGAGACTCAGAAGAGCCTGCAGGAGGCGCTGCAGCACGCAGGTGAGTTCAGCCAACATGCAGACGGGAAAACTATAGACTGTATACAAAAGATGGAAGTAGGCTGTATGGGGGTCACCCTGGTTATTTCTGTGATTTCTTTATGAATGCATCTCAGGACATAAGATCCAAAAAAAAAGCCAATATGGTGGTGTGCGGTTAGCTGTTGGTGATGTCACAGCTGATGTCACCAACCAGTTGGAGGTTTTCATGGATTCCAGTGAGTTTGATTAGAGCAGAGAACTCACTGAACAGAAAACTGTTTGTCTGCAGAGAGTTTAGGGGAGCGACGGTGGACGGCGGAGGGCGATCAGCGTCGTGTGAAGGTGAGAACATCAGGAGGCCGTTCAGGTGTACACACTTGCTAAAAGAGAAGAAGAGGTTAGGCTCTGAGCCCGTTTCGCTGGTTCCAGATCAGCTGTCTTGTGTTTTCCAGATGAGATCTGCGAGCAGAAGAAGAGAGGAGATGCTGATGAGGAGGAAGGAAGAAAGAAGAGACAAGGAAGCGAGGGAGGACATTCCAGTGTATCCCACCACTGGTGGCTCAGACTTGTCGCAGCTTTCGCACTTCGGTCAGTCGTCGTCTTATCCACCCACCCACCTGTCTGCTTTTGCTTATCCCATTCAGGGCCGTGGGTGAGCTGGAGCCGGTCCCAGCTGCCAGAGGGCTGAGAAAGTGGTCTTTGTCTGTGTTTTGAAAAATAACCGGTGTGACTGAATCTGATTGCAGTTGGATTTACAGTCTGCACGCTCACAGAGGAACGAAAATAGTTCATCGGCTCCGACTTTGTTCCTGGCCATCGTAGCGTTGGTTCAGACTCAGCTGATACACATGCAAGTGCCAAACCTCACATAAAGTCTGCCGTTTAAGCTCCTCGGCAAGCATTCTGGTGTGCTAGTTCTGATGCAGCAATAGAATACAATAGAATCTTTCTCCATTCTCCCAAATTACACACTGCAGAATTAATGTACATTAGTGTACAGCTCTGGGATAAAACACTGCCTGGCGCTAACAGGTCAAACAGTGGGTGACCGGGGTGAGAGGCAGCAGTAACCACGCAGGTTCCTCCAGAGTAACAAGGGGACGTCCAATCATTTTCTGGGTGATTACGCTCCTTTTTCTGTCCCACAGGAAAAGCACACACAGAACGCCTCTGGAAGACGTAACGCCTCTGGAAGACGTAACGCCTCTGGAAGACGTAACGCCTCTGGAAGACGTAACGCCTCTGGAAGACGTAACGCCTCTGGAAGACGTAACGCCTCTGGAAGACGTAACGTCTCTGGAAGACGTAACGCCTCTGGAAGACGTAACGCCTCTGGAAGACGTAACGCCTCTGGAAGACGTAACGCCTCTGGAAGACGTAACGCCTCTGCGATGCCTTCTTAAGCAGCTCTGTGGTGTTTATGGCCCAGCTCAGGTTGTGCTTCATCCAAACTCCCAGAAACTGGAAGCCTGCGACCCTCTCCACAGAGTGTCCACACGTCCCCGCTCATTATTAAAGGCTTAATGGTCGTTTGATTTCACCCTGAAGTCGATGATCAGCTCATTTGCGTTTATATCAAGAACAAACCTGCTCGATTCTGCTCTGTTAGCTGTTTGAAGTTGCGCCGTGGCTGCTGTGGCTCCCTGGTATTGAAGCTTGTGTGGATGTGCCTTAAACCGGCCTTATTAATGACCAGCAGGGCAAAAAAACTCCCAAGTTGAATAGATGTCTGTGTGAAAGTGAACCTTAAGTCGCTTTAAGCTGAGTTTATTGCAAACTGCTTTTGGTGTTACGCATGTCAGCTGTGACGTAATTAAAGTATTAGTTTAGTTCATTCGCCTCAAATCATTTTGAGGTTAATTGGTGAGAAGCAGATGTGGCACAGCTGTCCACGTGGTTTCTTCTTCTACGTCTTTTTGTGCTGCAGGTTGGAGCAGCGACAGCATCCTCAGCTGCGCCGTGAACACCTCATCTGCCGACTCCACCCTCAGGAACAGTTCCCACATCGCCTCAGCGCCTCGGAGTCCAGGCAGGCGTCCTTGTCGCTCATCCCCCCGCCTTCCTCAGTCTCCCCCCTCCTCCTCCCCGCTGGTGTACAGCATCCTGGTGGAGGACCGACAGGTAGGGAGGGCTGATTATCGAGTATTGATCTGTCGGGTTAAACTGTTGCAGCCAAAATGGATTCTGTAAACTCGGAAACTCACAGACTGAAGAATATTGACGAGCTGTGAATCTGATCGATTAGAAGCGAGAGTTTATGTTGGTGTTTTATTTTCTCTTAAACATGAGAACAGAGAGAGAACAGATTTTTTTTTTTGATCTTTAATGTTTTTACATTTTCTTTGGATAAACGTTTTTGTGAAATCGTTTTATTTGTGGACATTTTAGGACTATTATGTGACGTGAACATTAGAAATCTGACTTTGTTCCTGGTTGTGATGCTGACGTCTGCTCTCACGTCTCTTCTCCTGTCTGTCCTCCTCCTCCTCTTCATCACCACCCGGATGTTTAGCCTCGTTACCGCCTGAGGAGCAGAAGGTCGGAGATCCACTGACTCATCCACAGCATTTATGTTCTCTTTTTTTTTTCTACTGGAAACATAATTTTATTTATTTTTTTTATTTCGGTCTGTTGTCATAAACTTAAATAAAACGATTTTAGATTCAAAACAAGAAAACATCTCAAAGTGATGAAGGTATGTAAAATGTTTTTTTTAAATGTTCTCTGTGATGAAGCTGATTGGAGTTTAAGGTGCACACGCTCTTTGATACTTATACTTACTGCTTTGAGTGCTTCAGTGCATTCAAGCGGTCAATTATGGCTACGACTCAGGTTGCAGGAGCAACAGTCTGAGCCGAGGAGCCGAGACCTGCCTCCTCCCAGCCGTCTCCTCCAGCTCATCTGAGGGGACACCAAGGTTTTCACAAGGCAGCCGAGAGATCTAATCGCTCAGCATGTCTTGGGTCCGCCCAGGAGACCCCCCCCCCCCTTCCCTCTATTAGGACATGTCTGGAATACCTCACCTGGGTGGTGCCTCTGAGGCTTCTCGAACCACCTCAGCTGGCTGCTGGCAGCTCTACTCTTCCTCTCCTGAATGAGCTCCTCATCCAGACACCCTTCAGAGGACGCTCATAGATGAAGATTGAATCAAGTGGTAAATCCACAGCTTTGTGATACTGTACTCATAGCGGTAAAAAACCCACTTGGTGTGGAGTGCAGTACCTTAGCAAACATGGTAAACAAACAGAAACAATTTCCATCCAGTTGTAAACGAATGGGGATCACTGTGGATGGCAACGCCAGCTAGCTACTAATTATCCAGCCGACTTTTCTGGGTCCTTGTTGGGCCAGGCCTTCGTCTTCCCACTCATCTCTTCCAGTTCTTTTCAACAATACCAAGCATTCCCAAACCAGCTAAGAGATGATCTTTCCAGTGTGTCAGACTGAAGGCCTCTTGAATCAGCCGGCTAGTTGTGGAAGATCTTCAGGACGTTGACTAGTTAATGCAGATTATGTTGTCGCCTTCACTGTAGAAGAATTCGGTTAATTTGTGTGGTCAAAGGCTCAACTTTTTGCAGATGTTCACACAAATAGTGCAAAGTTTAACCAGGAGTTTCAGGCTATTTGCACAACTCACCACATTTGATGTGAAACGGGTACCCATACGGAGAGGCAGTAACACAGGGTGGTCACGCAGGAGAACCCCTGACAATACCCGGTCACAGTCTAGAGTAAATGGATATTTCATGGGGTGAACCACCTTCTTCTGGCAATGTTCATGGAGATGGTCGATGGTTTGACTCCACGTGCACGACACTGATGATGGAACCCATGTGTACAGAGCACTTAAAGCCACGGACTAAAGCGTTGTAGTAAATAAGGGCTTTAATTTCTAGTTAAGAGCACAATATAAGTATCAGTGCAGTCCTAAAACGGAGGCTTTCAGACAGCATGAGAAAAGAGGCCAGAGCAGCAGATGTTGAGGAAAGCAGGATATTTAAATATGTCAGCATGTTCCAGCAGGTGGCAGCAGAGCTTTGCTCCGCCTGAAGAAAATGTTTTGACATGTTGGGAGTCTGCTCCCGTCTGTGGACAGATCTTAAAACCACTGAAATGTGACCTTTGTTACGATCTCAGACTGAGGCTCTGAGCACAGGAGGGCCATGTGGAATGAAGGTTTGGAGCCCCCTGGTGGCTGAAAGCTGCTGCTCACATCATCCTGAAACTTGAATCTGTGCTGCTGTTATAAAGAGAAAAAGCAGAGTCATGAGTGGGGAGAATAAGTGGATGTCGGACTCTGGTGGTGGTAAAGGGGAAAAATTTCAAATATCCTGCTGGAATTTTTCTCCAAAGTTTTCCTTTTGCTTCAAATTTCAGCCTCAGAAAATAGAGAAAATGAGAACCAGACCACAGGGAGAGGAGAGAGAGAGGGAGGAGGAGGGGAGCTGCTCTGAGATCAGATGTCTGGACGGAGGAGGAGGAGTTGTGGTGTCGGTCTGCAGCTCAGATCAGACTTTCACACAAAAGCCTGGAGCTGCTGAGAGACGGCCAATCGACAGACCGTCTGTCTGTCTGTGTTTGGACAAACTGACGCTGAAGAGAAAGAGGGAAAAGTCTTCAGAGGGAGTCAAACCGAAGCAGCAGGAGGAGCAAAGATCAGAAAAAGTGGAGGCACTCGAGCAGGAGGAGAGCTGAGTCGGCACATTCTGCTCTAAAGCTCTAACAGACGTGTTTGATTTCAGGATTCTGGATCTTGAAAAGTTGTTCCTAGGCTTTATCTCGTAGGAGCTGGACTGACAGAAGCCCTCAGTCGGCACACCCGGGGATGGTTTTTAATCCAAAAACCACATCAGCCGGATTCCTCTGATTGTTTCTGTGGATACGTGACGTGGAGATGGAGGCAAGGAGATTGGTAACGTTTAGTTTCCTGAAAGAGTGACAAAGAGGAAAAAGATGGGAGCGAGAGGGGGAGGATGAAGGAGGGTGAGACATTTTTGACCTCCAGATGGCTTCAGCCAGAGAGCGAAGCACCAGAGAGTCGCAGCTGAAGTTCGTTTTCCTGAATGGAGAGTAGAGTGAAGCAGATAGCCGATGTCTGAGAGAAAAACTGACTCTGAACAAGCAGAAAGTGACTGATTCAAAAACAAACACCCATATTTAAAAAAACGACAAGGAAAAATCTCATGAAAGTGAAGAATGAACTGAATAAACCGTGACCTGCGTACAGGTGTGCAGTGACGTACCTGTGCAGGTATGCAGCTGAACCGACCTCGCAGCACTCTGCTCAGCCTCCCTGCTCCTCCTGCTCCCTCCTTCTCCAGTCAGTTCAGCACCATGAGGTTCTCCTACCACCTCAACACGCCGCCACATGGCAGCCACAGTGCCACCTGCGGGACAGGTGAGTGCGCTGCAGCTTTAGGGTATTTGTTTAAAGGCACTTATTGTAAACATGTGTTTAAAATGTTTGAAAGCTTCCCGATTTAACCACAGCTACGTCTGCATGTTGTGTTATTGAGCAATGACCTGAAGTTAAACTAGGGCTGGGCTGTACTTTCATGTAATGCCAGGTTGATTCAACATAACCTTTACCAGGTGAGTCGTTAAAAACGTTGTTTAAAGTGGCAGCGTGGGAAATGGCGGGGGGGTGGGGTTAAAAAGAAATTTCAAAAGATTTAAAGGAAAAATAAAACGCCAACACATGTGGTAAAATGCTGCCCCCTGGAGGTGAATCTTATTTGACGCATTCTGGAGAGGGTAATTACAAAAAGTACCTTTAACTCAGCAGAAATTGCACTTTTCTATAGGGATGGTGCTGGCAGCTGGTACCAAGAAGATCAAGTACATGCAATTTTTAAAGTCTTGAGTCGTCCTCATTTTTTTAGATTTTGCTTCCAGTGAGCCAAAAAATGTCTTCCTTGTAATTTAAAAAAAGTGGTTACTCAATGCATTACTCAATAAATGTAATGCATTACAAATTACTTATTACTTTTCTTAAAAGTAATGCAATACTTTAATTGGCTGCAGTCACATGTCCTAATAAGGACACACATCCGATCTTTCTCTTAGTATTTAGGTATGAACACAAAGCAAAGATGAAAACCTGCAAACAGAAATTTAGATGAGATCGCCATGGCGATTCTCCTGTCGAAACACTAACAGGTACAGAGGCTACAGACTGACTGCTCATCAGTTGAAGTTCAGGGTGTGGCTGCTGGGCGGGGTCGGCATCAACCTTCATCATCACTCTGGGATTGTGGTTAGCTTAGCGTTAGCATGCCGTCTGTGTCCTTGCTAGCAAAGAGTTGAAGGTTGTTTTTTTTAGTTTAATGAGTCGTTTCCGTCCTGGAGACGGTATGAATTTCATTAATGTGAGTAACATTGATGTCGCTGCTCCTCCAAAGCCGCTCCAACCTTTGTCCTCCTTCCTGTGTGCGAACTTAAATCAGCTGATTGTAGCTCATGAAGAAAAAACTTTTTTGTTTCCTGACATGCAGATGACTGAAGAATCTTTGTAACGTGGGTAACGACATAATTGTAACTTTAACGTAATGACTGAATTCATTACAGTAATGCACGAGTTTACACCGAACGCTGCAAAATTTAAAAATGCATCTTTCTTTGCCTGTCACAAAAAGTTTGTTCCCATTTCTTTAGTTAAAATTGTGAAAAATACCAAAGACAACACGTTTGACAGGCACAAAATATTTTTGCACCCACAAGGTGGTTCACAAAGATGACCATAAAGCAGCTCATTCTGAAAACTGTCACAATTAAGAGCATTCGTCCATCTATTTTCTGTTGTTTATCCTGGTTCGGGGCAGCAGTCTAACGGGGAAGCCCAGGCTTCCCTCACCCCGGCCACCTCTTCCAGCTCATCCGGTGGGACACAGTTATTCCCGAGCCTCTAAAGACACATAATTTCTCCAGCATGTCCTGGGTCTGCGCCGACCTCCATGTGGGAGCCGTCCAGGAACTGGCTTATATGTTACACTTTGTGCAGTTATACTGTTGCAGCTGGTGCACCATTTATAGTCCACTATTTTAATTTTATACTTCTTATCTGTGTTTTTCTTGTCATGCACCATGTGAAGTTTTTAGCACAGTTTCACAACAGTTTGTGAAGCAGCCGAAACCTGTGAATCCACTGATTCGTGTTTCTGCATCATGAATCTTCACGTGTCCGCTCTCATACGAGCTGATTAACAATATTTTACATGTTTAAAGGCTGGAAAATTTTCTGTTCAGAGACATGATGGTGGTGGTGACTCATACTGCAGACCCCAGTTTGAATCAGTCAAGTCAAAGATTTTCACAAGGGTTAGGCATTAAACCCACGTGGTTGGTTAGAAAAGATTCATGTTTTGGGTTAAAATACGACTGTTGCCACTTCTTCTTTTTAACAGCTTCCTTTTCCTCCCGGTTTTGTCTGGACACGATACTGCAGACACTTTTGTGCAGTAAGGCTGTTCAGGAATAGCTTTTGAGTAAGTAAAGACTTCAGCAGAGTTGTCACACTGTGCAAAGCCATCCATATCCAGTGGGCTGATCCGTACTCTCTCGCAGGTTTGTTCTGGGCCCCAGACCGCAGGTTTGACACCCCCTCTCTCAGGCCATGTTTGTTTTGCTGCTTTGTTATCTGGAAGCTTATTTGATTGTATTATTGATTGTTTGCTTTATGAAACTTGCCCATGAACAACCGACCAAAGCGGCATGTGGTTCATGCTCAGGTCTTTGGGATTCCAGAGGTTTGTGGCTGAAGGTCAGTGAGACACAGTTCATTGCATTAGACTCGATCTAATTAAACGTCAAGCTCGCTCGCTCTCGCGCTCTCTCTGGTGAGGCTGAGATCAGGCCACGTGACACCTCCACGTTTAGCTTCAGTGGTTGAAAGCTGTCATGTGGTGCTGTTTGTAGAATAATCGAATCGGGGGAACAGAACCACAGCAGCTCAGCGTGACAACTGTTTTCTGTATCGCTCTGAGGACATGGGGTGTCCCGTCCTTAATCTGGGCCTCTCCTGAGGGTTCAGGCCTGACTTTGGGGGGGGTTAGAGCCAGGTTCTGGCTTAGTGGGATGACTGAGAGTCCTCACAAAGATGGGAAGTATCTTGAGGGTTCCCACAGGTCCTGATCCAATCTGATGAGCCGTGTTTAGGGTCCCAGAGTTGCTGCAGTAGCTGTTGCAGAGCTAATGCGGAACTCATCGCTAAAATAATGACTCATTCTGCTGTCAGACGATCATCAGAGACTTTCCCAGCAGTGGTGACGGGATGCAGCAGCTGAACTCTGAGGGAATACTTAATGTTTAGAGCACAACATCTGCAGAAGCGTGCATGAGTCAAACAAACCTGCTGTTGCAATGAATATACTTACGTGCATGTGTGTCACTGCAAACGTGGTTGAAACGGCAGCGCCATCTTTCTGATAGGCGGCATGATGGCAAAATCTGAACCGTGGACGATGTTGGCGTTGACGTTTTCACGTAGAAGGTTAAATCATCTCTTACAAAGTGAGACATCTCTATCAGATCATTGGTTACCAAATACTTGTACACAGTGTACACAGACGAGTCATTTACATTCATGTACATGTACATGTGCGTTGATGTTCTGGAAAGCTTTCTACAGACATTCACACAACATCCAAGGAGAACGTCAAGCGGATGCCGACTCTGATTTTTAATGAAATTCTTTTAACCATGTAACTAATGGAGACCGGCGGCTGATGGTTATTTAATGTTGAAATGCATGCTGGGTATGAGAAGATCAGGCAGCAAATAAGACAGCTAGGTCCCAGCAGAACATTCAAGAAGAAGGATGAGAAGCAGTGACTGACCTCCTGGTAGTGATACTGTGAGCCAGTTAGTGAGGAAAGCTGAAGATTACGTGGAAAGATGACACGATTTCAGCAAAGTGTCAACTCCAGCTCGTCTTATCCCTTTAATTCTTATCAAATTCTGGACCTGCGCATCACAACTTCCTGTATGATCGTTCGCATCTCAAACGCATCACAAACCGGAAGCAGTCTGAGAGCACAAACCTCCGCCAAGGCAGCGCACGCCAGTATAGGCTTTTAATGGAAGAGTGCTAGATTTGTATTTTTTTTAACGTTAATCTAAGTGAAGTAAAAAAAAAAAGTGCAAAGTGTAGGATTTTATTTTCCCTGTTTAAACCCACTTTAATCCTGTAATGCAGAGATTGGATCATGTTTGAGATCAGCTTTTGGGAGTTTTTGAGATCTCAGCGTTATCAGTATGATTTATTTATTTATTTATTTTTACTGAAAAACACGAATAAACTGCACAAAAATACCAAAGATTCTAATGAAGTCTCATTGATGCAAATCTATTTTTTCCTCCTCATTTGTTGTGTTAAATAAACACTCCGGTTTAAAATAATGACTTTACAGAGTTAAAACTTCACATAGTTTTGATTTTTTTTTTAGATTTAGTGTGTAGTAATAAATGTCAAGTTTTAAAAATATTTGATCACACCTTTTTTATTTAGTTTAAAAAAAAAAAAAAAGAGTTGTTTACTGTTAGTTTTGAAGTTTTTCTCAAGCTTCAGTTGTAGTTTGAGCTTGTTGATGTTCAGAGTTGCTTCGGGCCTTTGTGCAGTTCTCCGTTTTACTTCCTGTGTCTGTGATCGTCTTCACCTGTGTCTTGTTAACCAACACCTCACCCTGTATCCACAGTCCTGCTTTTCTCTTGCCAAAGCTTCTGTTTATGTCCAGTTCTCTTTATTCCTGAGTTTTATGTTGATAATCCGAGTCTTGGGGGAGGAGGGGGGGTCTTCTGAGAATATTTAAGGCTTTTAGTTCAGGCTGAGCAGGCTGCCATCTTTGCTCACACATCACATATGTCAGGCCTCATCTGCCAGTCACAGCAAAGAAATGGGCTTCAAAAGGAGAATAAAGTGTTTGTTCATGTGTCTCTGCGGGTCATGTGACCACTCCTGTTCATTAGTCAAAGTGTTGAAGTTTGGCGTGAGCGAGCGAGACGGGAAACCACAGACAACGTGGCACAGAAAGAGAGGCTCTGGGTCGCTATCCTTTGTGGTTTTTTTCCCTCTCTTTTCTATAACGTTGGATTCAGATAAGCGTGAAAAGAGGAGCGAAGAAAACAGAGGAGGTCAGAGTGGCCGATCTGGTGCTTTTTCTTCTGTCCCCCACCCGTTTGTAAGTGTGGGATTTATAACTGATAAAAAAAAAGAAGAAAAGTTACTGTTTTTACCGTCTGTGGCCTGTGACGTTGTCTCAGACCACAAACACGCATACGTTCCAATGACGCTGCCATCTAGTGGCTCAAATAATGATGGCAGGAGTAAAGTTAAAGTGTTTGTCTGCACGGGTCTGAGTTTCCCTACTAGTGCACACATTTTCCTCTCAAGGTTTTTTTTGATTGTTTCTAAACAGTCTCTAATTTTAGCGTGGGAAGCGGTGTATGCCTCGTTTAGGCCTTCCCCCGGTAGTGAACGAGGCCCCTGCAGCTGATTTCCTCCATCAGCACGAGGATCGGCGGCGGCTGGAGAAGAGGAGCAGCTGATGTTACCTGCAGGCTTTAACGTGGACAGGAATAGTTCCTCCAGTTATGACCGCAGCAGACAGTCTGCCAGTGTTACAGCTTGTGTGTGTTTAACACGGCTTAGTGCAAAGACTGGAAGCAGGAAGAAACTCCTACCTGGTCCTGTCCACCTCCTGCAGCATCATCTCTACGATTAACATGTTTGGCCATGTTGGCTGAAGACTGTGGTCCACGGGGGAGTTACTGCATGTGCTGGAACTATACCGTTTAATGGCGGATAGATACGCTGTTGAATCTGGACCTGATTGGGGAAAGCTTGTTATACGCAGACAGATGAACATATTGAACGTGTGTCGGTATCGGTCACACGCGTGTTAGTAAGTGAAGATGTTAAAGCACGCCTCACAACAGGACGTGTACCGGCACGTATGAGCAGATATGAATGAAGAGCTGAAGGTTAAAAATACATCACATGTTCTGTGACAACTCTCTGATGTTTTGTAGTAGATTCAGTAACTAAGAGTCCTGTAGGGATTAAGGGATCATTCAAAATGTTCATTCAGCCACTTTATTTATTTAACGCACACAGAGGAAAACCATGAACAGCATAAAACATGGACGTAGCTTCTGCGCAGAAAAATTAAGCCAATGCAGAGATGCCTTAATTGTGTCTGAAGGCTTGCAGACGATGACGGCTGTCGTTGCACAAAGACCTCTGGCTTTATAGAAGACTGTGGAAACAGCTTTTAACTTTGACCTCTGTAAACACTTTCCTGTTGAGTTTATGAGTTCAGTGACCCATTTGGGGTCTCATTGAATAAATAAATCACTTAATTTTCTAAATATTGGTTATGCTATGTTTCAAAATGGGGGATTATCTGTGGAATTACATGAAAAACTGCAGTTTTTAGCCATTTTTTGTAACCAAGATGGTTGTGACAGAAATGCTGAAATCTGAAGGCTCCTGAAACCGATGGGTGATGTCACAGTAGCTGCATCTTTTGTACAGTCTTGGTGTACATCAGCACTCTTAGCTTTATAAAAAGACATCTAGGTCAGGCGTCACCAACCTGTGTGAAAGTGAGAGCTACTTCCTGGGTGCTGATTAGGGCTGGGCAAAACGATTATTTTCCGAATCGATGAATCTAATGATATATGTTACTGCTAAGCAGCTTAAATGAGTTTTGCATTTACGGAGGTTGGGTGTTTATCTGTGAGTGTGTGTCTACGTGGGGGGTGTCTGGATGAATTAAAGGGTAAAAACCAGCGTTAGTAACAAAGTTGAAAACTTACGGTCGTTTTATGATCGGCCATTTCCACCTTACAAAGCCGGCAAAGACTGAATCACTTCCTGTTCGGTTAAAATATCCCCATACTGTAGAACTGCGTGTTCGGGGGGCGTGGTTTAAGTCCACATGTTACCGCTACTCGCTGCCGCCATGTGTTTTTTGAAAGTGACGACGCGTCGACGCAATCGATTACGTCGAC
>VURO01020033.1:0-11298 GCA_015108175.1 Pelvicachromis taeniatus
AGGTTTTGCAGTCCAGTCGAGCTTATCATGTTGCACTTTTCCTTTTGTCTCACCCCAATATTTCTTTAATGAAAAAATCTTTCTAATCCACTTGAAGCTGGCTCATTTGAAAATAAGCCTGTAAGAGTGCAGGCAGAGAATGCATGATTGGTCAATAGGCTCATGGTGGTTGGTTGATGGATTACATAATTTGTCAAGTTGGCTACCAGCAGACACACACTGCGCTCTGTCAGTGCAGGGACATTAATATGGGTTACAGTGACATTAGCCAAACAACAGTTCAAATATGTTATCTGTTATATGAATGCTATAGGTCCTGTAATAAATAAACGGTTATTTATTGCCATCTCTTGGGGATCTCAGTCCCGTTCATCATAGTCTTGAGGTGTAGTTACAGTATAAGGCATTCAGCAGATGATTTACCTGTCTCTAAAGAAGTATTAATTAATGTCTCTATTATATGAAGTAAAGTTTAATTCTCCACTTTTAAGCACCAACTTTATTTTTCCTTTAAATGTAACAGTATAAATCATACCTCTCATAATCAGACATCAGGTCTTTTTCTTTTTGGAATGAGCTCCAGCAGAAACAGTGGTATGGGTCTTCTTAACACAGATAAAAAGGCAGTACTTCTTACAATGTTAGAACATTGTGCAAAAGTCTTAAGCTGGCCCTCTTCTGCTTTCATGGTTTCAGACTTTCTTCTAATTTTGGTCAAACTTCTAATGTGGTCTTGAGCCAGTAGTTCTCCAGGCTTTCTGAAGCTCTTTCAAAAAACGTTCTTTGGAAATTGTCTGCTTTTAGACTCGTGTTCAGTCCACTCCTTGTACCTGACTATTTTCAGAGGAATGTATTTTTGTTTCTTTTGTTTAACGCTGACCTGTGAATCATTCAGTCAATCATAAAATGGGGACTAACTCAACGACTCAACCAGTGTTGTGTCTACAACAGACAACTTAGCAAAGAACCCATTTTAAATTGCACATTTAGGCAATTTGCTATTAGCAGCCTGTTGCAAAAACACATCTACTGTGGTTTTAATTTAATTAGTTGAATCGGTGTAAAATGTCAAAGATAACACAGTCTGACAAGCATAAAGTAGTATTTTTGCAACAATAAGTTAAAGAGATATTAGCTATTCCTCGAGACTACTTAAAGAAATGGATACAACGTTTGCTCAAGAGAGTTTATGCAAATCTTTGTTTACACATATTTCAATAAATCCCAGAATATAGTTCCCATTTCCCTAGCAACATATTAGGGAATGAAGGGTGACTCAAGACTTTTGCACAGTACTGTAAGCAGATACATTTTTCTTCCAATTCAGGGGATGCGCTTTAGCAACAGACTCCAATCTGGAGTTCAAATGCAAAGCACCTCCAATTTGTGTTTTACCGAATCGTAGTGAGCTGGTAATATAATCCAGAAATTGAGTCCTCTTCCCTTAACTACCCCTGGGACTCTGGAGGGACACAGTTTAACAAGCACTGATTGCTTTTTTTAGCTGAGGTGCTTGGAAGCACATGGTCATGATAAGGACAGTCTGATATTCGAAAATGCCTCACACGTCACTGTTTGGCTTAGCCGGGTGATAGAATTTCCAGGTGGGCGATGAGGATCAAAATCCCAGAGGAAAGACGAGATACGCGGACTACAGTAGAATCCAGAAATCAATTTTTGCTCATCTGTATGCAGCCAGCTAACCTACCTTTGTAAAGCTTTTACAAAAAGCTTTACAAAGACTTATGAGTGCCTAGATCGAGATAAAAATGTCACATGATGCCACATATGGGAAGGTCCACTCCAGACACGGTCGCTTTTAACCTAATTTCATTCATTTATCCTGCATTATGTCTGCCGCACCCTGGCTGAACTCTTACTCTGTGTGTATATGTCTATATATGACTGGAAAAAGAAGAATGATGACACTTCTCTCACACGTACCAGAGTTTGTCAGTGTGTTTGTCATAACCTTAGTGTGATTTTAGCCATTACGCAGCTGTGGTAAGTACTAACATGAGGTGCTCACTGATTTCATCTAAGTGAGTCAGCTTTTATTCTTTAGAAATGAAATGGAAAAAAGTGAGCTCCCACAGGAATCCTGCATGAGTATTTAACAGTTCTTGTTCACAAACCTGTAAAAGCAGCTTATTTCTTGTGAGAAACAGGACTGGTCACCTCCCAGGAAGATAGCAAAGAATTTTATTGACTGTAATAACTCCCTAATTTCTTCTTCTGAAAACCAAGAGCTTGTCAGGACCTGTTTGTGACTTACATAGCACAATATATCTTTTTCTAGAAAGCTGATTTTTTTTTTGAGAAACACATTTGTGGCAGAAATAAGTGTGATAATTAAAGAAGTGAAAACTGCACAATGAACCAAATCTATAATTCTGTGAGAGCAACATGACAAAATGCAATGCCAGAGAAAGAAAGAAAGAAAGAAAGAAAGAAAGAAAGAAAGAAAGAAAGAAAGAAAGAAAGAAAGAAAGAAAGAAAGAAAGAAAGAAAGAAACTAACAATCTTACCTTAAAAATAGAATTATTATAAGAAAACAGACCGCTGCTCTGTGGTTTTGCTGTTGCAGACTGATTTGGTTGACCTAATGTTTTATTCTCTACACATAATGTATTGTCATTAGCTTACAATTGTTCCAACTTTGTCTTAAAATAAGATACTAATTTGCATAACTGTCAATTAGACCTTGTATAGTGAATCAGTTTCTCCTTTAGTGTTTGGTCTTTCCTTTTTTTTCATACACTGGTCAGTTTTGAGGCTTTTTGCAACTTGCAACCACAAACTCTCATAACACATTGTATTCTAGATTACTGGCAAGAAAATGTTTGAAATACACCATAAGTATAAAAGTATTAGTTTAACACCTGATAATCTTTTAATCGAGATGTTTTTCATTCCACTGTCTCAGGTGTATAAGACCGTGCAGTCTGCCTTTAAAACCAATTGTGAAAGAGTTATTCCAAATAGCTCACTCAGTTTGAGTATGATATTGTAATAGGAGGTCACTCTTGCAGCAGGTCAGTTTGTGAAATTACTTCCCTCCTAGATATTCCTCAATCACCTGTAAGTTGTATTATTGGAATGTAGAAACATTAAGGAAGCACAGTCACCAAGTGGAAGTCACTTAAAGTTACAGGGCGGGGGTGAGTGCAAAGCTGCAAACATCCTCTGGCATTAAAGTCAGCACAAAAATTGTGCCATGGGAGTTTCGTGCCATTGGTTTCGACAGCCAAGCAGCTCCTGTGGGTGTAATGTGCGGGTACACATAGCCAATTTTTCCTAAGCCCAAATCCATTTTTGACAGGGTTTTAGGAATAAAACCTTATATTAAATGATAGATATGTATAAACTCTTATGTAAAAGCCTTCAGTTTACCAGTGACATTTTTAACTAATGGTTATTACCACGACCACAAGTATATGTATAGTACATGTGTATAGTACATGTATATTGGGACAATCTGTTTTACAGTACAAGTGTAATTCTGTGTTCAAATGTGCAAAATAAGATACTAATTTGCATAACTGTCAATTAGACCTTGTATAGTGAATAAGTACCTGTTTCTCTCTTTAAGAGCTAGAACAGGCCACGAGGAAAAGAAGCACATGCACATTTCTTCTTTCACTCTAGCAATAAATGAGGTCATTGTGAAAAAGAAACTTTTCACAGCAGTCTATGTTGCTCTGTGAAAACCAAAGGAAACCTTTGCTGTTTCCATAGGAATTAATAGGGTACGTAGCAGACAGACTAATCACATGCACTTGATTAATTGATTATCAGCCAGTGTGAGCACCTTCATAAAAAGCAGACGTTATGGCAGTTCATTAGTCTGGAGCATTCAGGTGTGTGTTAACACAGCTCTCAGGAGTGAACGTTCCAACAAATTTATCACGAGGTCAGACGGTGGACTGTTTGGAGAAATGACCAAATCCCCAAGAGCAACACGCCTCAGTTAGCATATAAAATGTTAAAGATCATGACAATAACTTATGGCAAATATGTTTCATTCTATGATACGCACAAGTCTGCACACGGCACAACTGTATATGAATCAAGTAACCATGCTGTATGAAAAAAAAACAAAAGAAGACAATTTTATGAGTAAAATATAGTTTTTGAGTGCCCAGCCATGACTTTACAGTCACCTGCCAGACCTGTTGTGTAGGTCCCCTAGAACAGTTGTGACCTGTAGGGTAATGGATGTGTGACTTCTGGTGGTGTCCTGCATTGTTTGCCACCAGGACCTTGGCAGTAGATCCTTTGGGTTCAGTGGGTTGCTGGGTGGAGCCTTCAGTGGATTGTGATTTTTCCATCGCATTCCACAAATGCTCAACTGGATTGGCATCCAGCAAGTTTTTATGACGAGCCAACACCATGGGCTCTTTAACGTTCCTGGGCAAATTGACAGGGTATGACGGAGCTCACTGCTGTGTTGCAGCAGGCCACTGTTAACTGGAGTACTGCAGCTAGGGCTGTGCTTGGTCACTGCAGCAATGTTTAGGTGTGCAGTATATGTCAAAGTAGCATCCACATCAACACCTGGACACAAACTTTTCCAGCACAACAATGAACTATAACACATTTTTGTATCTGCTTTAAATGTTTATGGAATGATTTGCCTTTTGTTTTTTCTTTTAAAAAGTCATTCAATGCAGGAAACTATAAATATAGTATAACATTGTTTTAATAGCATATTAACCTATGTACAGACACTGTTTTATAATTTCAAACAGCCCACAGTCAGTCATCTACCTGTATCTGATCACACAGATTATTTACTCAGAGTTTCATCTTCTTTTTTGTTGCTATAGCTACAAGCGGGTGGTGACCCCACGGCGAGCCGGCACAGCGGTTTTATTGTGTTGGCTGGTGTCCATCATAGTGGGCCTCACTCCCATGCTTGGATGGAATAACCTGCAGCAACTTCGTGAAAATGGCAGCTTGAAAAATGACACCCTGGTGGTCTGTAAGTTTGAAACTGTCATCAGTATGGACTACATGGTCTACTTCAATTTCTTTGGCTGGGTGCTGCCCCCTTTGCTACTAATGCTGGCCATCTATGTTGAGATTTTCTACATGATCCACAAGCAGCTCAACAAAAAGGTGAGACCATCCTCTTCTTGTGACGGACAAATTTGAGCACAGACTGTGTGAATACTACAATTTTACACTGACATCATCTTCTTTAATTTGCCGTAGGTAACAGCAAGCCACACTGACCCGAGACGCTACTTTGGAAAGGAGCTTAAGCTGGCCAAGTCCCTCGCTCTGGTTCTGTTCCTCTTTGCAGTAAGCTGGCTCCCTCTGCACATCCTGAACTGCATCACTCTCTTCTGCCCGGGATACCATGAGGTTGGATTCATATACATCGCCATCATCCTCTCTCACGGAAACTCGGCCGTCAATCCCATCGTTTACGCTTTCCGCATCAAGAAATTCCGCACAGCTTTCCGGAAAATCTGGAAACAGTACCTATTCTGTCGAGATCCGGTTGGTCGTCTTCCTCAAAGAGGAAGCCAGAGAGTTCAGAGTCACGAGAGGAGGCTGAGGCAGAACGATGACGACGATGACGACGTGTGACCTTTGGTAACTAAATAGATTGCTGTGCTACTGTCAAGTGTCAGAACACTTGTTCGTGAAGTCGAAGGGACACCGGCTTTATTGTCAGGCTTGACAGGTTTACTGGTCGAAATGGCTTTCAGAGGATGTCCAGTATCTGAATGATTTCCTCCATCCAAATGTACCAACAAGGAGAGAGGATTAAAACAGCTCCGGGATGAGATCAACACTATAAATCACACTGATTTCTCCATTGGCTGACAAAATACCAATTGCGTTACATGGGACAAGCGCTCCCTCACTTTCAAAGCCAATTTTTTGGACTGAGTTAGTGTATATTTGGAGGACATGTGATGCAATAATAGTGTCTGCTGTATTGTTTTCTTTTTTTTTTAACCTAATTAAAACTCATGGCCTTTTTCATGTGATGGATCTCCAGTATTTGTCCTAGTGTATACTACATTGACATGCTTTGTTCTGTGGCCTTGAGGACCGAAAATGTAACAATGAACTGAAGCAAATTGTAGCCTCGTGTTAACAGTGACAGTTTGTTAAATAGGAAGTCTACTCAACAAGCTCAGTGGTGTAAGGGTATAACTGGAACTGTTTGTAACTCATCAAACTCATGAACACATTACAAATGTGTTGACGTGTTCTCATTTTCAACATGTCACGTATCAATACTTAGACAGGACACGTTATTTAGCATCATCGTTCAATGTACAGCGCAGTCCAATAGAAGTTCCCTAAGTGAGGAAATGACACACTATGAGACCATGCGCAAAAGGGCTTCACTGACATGCAACTGTGGCAACCAAGGAAGAATCAGAAAAGCTTGATGCAAATGGAAGATGTTAGCCTTTGTCATTGTGAAATAATGTAATTTAATCCAAACTGTTTTTTCTCCAAAGCCTTATCAAAGTCCTTAAAGAACTCAAAATTGAGCAGTTTTTATTTGGATCATATTTGCTAAATCTGGCATTTTTCTACAATTTATTTACGTTTTTGATGAAAAAAAAAAGGCACACTCATTATGTATCAAATTTGATACACTCGGTGTTACAGGGTTAATGGGCAGCCACATCCAGCAAAAAACACTTCATCCTTACTTTGGCCCAAAAGCTCCTCCCGCAAAGTTATGAAAATGGTTGTGACACCAATGTGTGTCCTTGGTGGAAGTGTTTCAAATTTAAGGATGCTCCCATTTTATTCTATTCAGGAGTCTGTGAGTGTCATGTTTCCTTCCTATACAATGTTTATTTCCTAACATACAAATTAATGAGCATCTTAACTACCCAAATCTAACAACACAGTGAAAATAAATGCAGTGCCCAAAAAAGGTGAGGGGGGAAAAAGTGGCTGCAGACAGGTTTTTAACTCTTGTCTCATTGGGTGAGTGTAAAATTCACTAATCCTTCTGCCTCCTAATGCAGGCCTTTATTCTTCCTCACAGTGCAGATCAGTCATGGAGCACTTACTGTAAAGGGGTTGCCCTTGTTTTTGGACAAAGAGGTTTCTGACCGAGTTCCAGATTGTGATAAATTAGGAGTGAGAAAGGGTTTGATGTGCAGTTAATAACCACATTTAAAGGTAAGGCTTTTTGCATTCCTGAGACCGTTTCAATGACATTAGCTTATCACTCAAAAATAAAAACAGCAGAGAATTTACTTGATGCTCCCAATTGTAAACTGGACAGCTGTAAAAACCACTGATCCAGCCATAGTAACCACATAACTATACATCTAAGCATCAGTGTGGGTTTAAGAAAAAAGAAATTTTTTTTATATATATATATATATATATATATATAAATGTGAAGGAATGTTGGAGCAGCGCCATCTACTAAGCTCCTACTAAGTTTGATGAAATCAAGTCATGCAATTGCACAACTGACCAACACCGCCACATGTTTTTTAAACTAACTGAAGTTACTGTTCTGGTTTTTTTTTACTGTTAGTAGACTGTGGGAAAGTGAACACAACAGGAGCGAATGTCGTTTTGCAGTGCGAGTCCACACTGACTGCTGCTTTCATGTTTTTCATTTCTATAAACAGCTTTCTTTTACGGGACCAGTGTGAAGTCTTCAAAAATAATTTGTGCAATGTTCTCTAGTGTTCTATAACAATATCAGAAGAAAATTTACAGTTTACATATTGTACGTGTGGAAACTGTCATTCAGACTCAAGAGCTATAATAATATGCTTGTCAGTATCTAATTACTGTATATAGGAATATGTGACTCTACAGGTCAATAGATTGATGGAGAAGGCAGAAAGCAGATTGCTTGTGAATGTGCAGTGTTTCAGGGCACTTGCTGTTGTTTGACGTGCTGTTGGAAAATAGACAAACAAATCAAAAACAAGACAAACAAAATAAAGCTGCTGTCATCATGGGCGCTGACTGCAAAGGATCTAAAAAGGTTTTCTGTGGGATGTCATAAAACGTTATTGCTTGTCGTCTAGTCAAATCATGTTAAGGCTTAGATAACAGGCACCACGAGGTGGCATAATCTGCTATGAATGTATGATACACAGAGGTTAGCGCTTGTTTTTTCATGTATTTTAGATATGATTTCATAAGATTTTTGTTTGTGTGTTTAAAATAAAACTTCTCATACCATTAGTTTTGCCAAAGGGGAATACTGAGTAAATCTGTACTGCAGTCACTGTGACTTTCCATTTCCTGCTCAGCTGCTTTACAATGCTTGCTGGAATGAAGCCATTGTTAATGTAATTAGCTTCACCTGTGGCTATTTCTACTTTGGAAAATCAAACTGCAATGAAAATGATGTGTAATCTGATTTGTCTGGACTCAATATACACTCATCGCACACTTAGGAACACGTCGCTACCATCGGGTTAGATCCCTTCAGAATTGTAAGTCAGTTCTTCGTGGAACAGAAGAAGAACATTTGCCGCAGAATTGTCAGGTGCACCTCCGTCATGTGACTCTCATATCCCAATTATGCTCTACTGAATTGACTTCTGGTGACTGTGGAGACCATTTAGGTACAGTTAACTATTTTCATGTTCAAGAAACCAGTTTGACACAACTGCACTGACCACAGTGTAATAGACCACAGCGTACATTTATAAAAGGATGGACATGATAGGCATCAGTACTCAAGTGGGCTGTGGTGTTCAAATGATTCTCAGTTGATACTAAGGTGCCCGAAATGTGCCAAGAAAATATCCCCACACCATTACACCACCAGCACTAATCCTGCAAGGCAGGATAGATCCATGCTTTAATGTCGTTTACACCATATTCTGACCCTACCATCCAAATGTTGCTCCAGAAACAAAGACTCATTGGACCAGGCAACATTTTTCTCATTTTCTCTCACCCTAATTGAGCCTGTGGAAAATGTAGCCTCACTTTCTTCTTCTTAGCTGACAGGACTGGCACCTATGTGGAGCTCAGCCCATCTGCTTCAAGGTTGTGATCTTCTGCATACACTGGTTGTGAGGAGTGGTTATTTGAGTTACTCTACTGATATATCTTCCTACTGATATTATTTCATCATCATTTCAGCTGCTGAAGAATTTCCCAAATATGGGATGAATAAAGGAGTTCTCATTTCATTCCTATCAGCTGGAAGCAGTCTGCAACAGTCAACTCTGACATCAACAAAGCAGTTTCACCCACAGAAGTGCAGCTCACTGGATATTTTCTCTTTTTCAGTCCATTCTTTGGAGACCCTAGAGATGGCTGTTTGGGGAAAATCCCAGTAGATGAGCAGTTTCTGAAACATTCAAACAAAACCCTTCTGCCACCCACAACCATGTTCAGTCACTTAAACTACCTTCCATCTCCATTCTCATGCAGGTCGCTTTGATCATACCTAAAAGCACTGAGTGACTGAGCACTTAGATACTTGTCCTAGCTAACAGAAGGACAGGCGTACCACATAAAGTGGCCAGAAAGTGTAGAAATGAGGTTGCTCTGGTATCAAATATGAAGATGTGCTGCATTAGCATGACTAATGCAGCACATGCACATGCATCTTATCAGAACCAGACAGCGCAGTCAAATTTTGAGGAAAAGTTCAGTTTAGATTTGAAGTGTGTGTAACAAACTCCAATGAAATGTTTATGTAAAGACATTACATGAAAGCAAAAGCATTGGGAGTACTGCATTAATCACACACTGCTGTCCACTAAAACTTAAGTTTTGCCATTCACAGTTTGAAGACAGTATGTGAGGTTTTTTTATTCAATGACATTTGTTTGCATGTATGTGATGTGTTTGAATACGTACAGAGACTTTAAGGAAAGCACAGTGTCTATAAACATAGTGAACAAATTCCAGGGCAAAAGATGATTTTCCTTTTCGCTGTAACACGTTTGGTTTGTTTATTTCCTCCCTCGTGGTTTCATGCCTGGCGACTCCTGATTTCTCTCACCGTGTCTCAAAAAGTTTGTGCGAAGTTGATGAAGACTGCCAAACTGCAGCACAACAAGATGATGCCGTGCCAGCAACTATAACGCAAAGCAAAAACGCAGTGGCTTTAAACACAAGCGAAGCAGCACGATTTATAGCTCTGTAAAGGCGTTACATTGTGTCAGGACTGTCAGCAAGAATTTCTCACATATTTATGTGCTCTCTTTGCTTTCCACCTTCCTCACCTGGGTGAAAATCTACAGTCAGATGCCTTTGAGTCCCAGTGTGAAAAGCAGTCAGAGGCAGCAACAGAGAAAAGCAGAAAACGCCCTTAAAGAGAGGCTGGCAGATAAAACTATTCATGTTTGATATCTTCAAACTTCATATAAACCAGTGTTATGGTTTGTTCTTAATCACCCTCTGCAGAGTGCATGTGTGTTGTTGTTTTGGATATTGCCATATTGGCCTCTAGCAGAGAGCTGATTTAGTGCATAGTGCTGCACTCTGCTGGTAGCTGCTCAGAAATAACTATGATGATAGTTTTATTACCATCTACAATGAGAAGCATCACAGGACTGGGAGGAGTTAACAGATAACATTTTTAACATTTTTGTTTGCTTACATGAAGCCAGAAGATACAAGCAAGTCTATGCAAACTTTCCAGTTTGATATTACTGGAAGGAGGAAAGCAGGAATCTTATTTATCCTATTGCAAATGTTTGCCTTGTGCCAACACGTCAGGAGAGCTCAGGCTGCACGAGAGGAAAGTGAGTTTAAGTAAAACATCATACGAACGAATAATAAGAACACACACACAGGCCACTCCTTTAGGTACATCTGTTTAAGCATTTCTTAAGAAAAATATTTAATGGGCCAAACACATTCCAGCAACTCAATGCATTAAGGCACGTAGACGTCAAGATAACCTGCAGGTGTTCAAACTGAACTATGGAATGGGGAAGAAAGGTTACTGAAGTGGCTTCCAGTGTGGCATGGTTGTTGTTTCCACAATGGCTGTCTGAGTTTCAGAAACTGCTGCTGACCATCTGGGATTTTCCCACACAACCACCTCTAGGGTTTACAGAGAATGGTCTCATAAAGAAAATGTCCAGTTAGTGGTTGCTCTCTGATTGAAAATACCTTGTTGATGGCAGAGGTCAGAGGAGAATGGTCAGACTGCTTTGAGCTGATAGGAAAGGAACAGAAACTCAACTCAAAGCACAGTCTAGGGCACGTCTGAATGAATATGTTAAAGCAGGTGGGATAAAGCAGCAGAAGACCACATCTGGTGTCCCTCCCATCAGCTAAGAACAGGAAAGTGAAGCTACATTTTGCAGA